>JANHFO010002209.1:22192-34782 GCA_032468095.1 Pareas carinatus | reverse complement strand
AGGTCGTTCCAGAGGGTGGGTGCGGCCACAGAGAAGGCTCTCCCCCTGGGGGTCACCAGCCGACATTGCCTGGCTGACGGCACCCTGAGGAGGCCCTCTCTGTGGGAACGAACTGGACGGTGGGAGCAATGACTGTATTCCAGAAATGGCTGTAATGGAGAAATTTTATGTGTGGTTCTTTCAGTCAAGGGTCCTTCCATAATGCACCTTAAACTATTCATAGAGGCAAGGTTTCACATGGAGCTCAAAGTATCATTGTGCTGTTTTCAGCATCTCTCAAACTAGCAATAATGAAGAATAGAAGCTGGGAGCTTTAGATGTCAAGACCATCTAGGACCTCTCTGAAGTCATGGAGAGGAGAAGCCACATTTCAACTTCTTAAAGGATGGAGGACATCATCTTCACTGCCTACACTTTAATTAAACTGAAAAATAGGAGATAAATAGGAAATGGAAAATTACAGCAGCAGATGCGCTTACTGTTCACATGAGTCACCAGGTGAAATTATCTCCATGTCGGAAAATGGAAGAAGGGGGAAAAAATCCTTTATTTTCAGGCTGTTGAACAATTTGTTCAATGACAGTTCCAAGACTGCTTGTGTCTTGCTTGATTGTGTCTGGCAAAGAAAATGGTTGATGAACAATCTGCTTCTTTGAAATTGGGCTTGCTTTTCCCCACTCCCCTTTCAGTTAATACTTATGGCATTCTGAAGAAGTGACAGTGACATCAAATGCCAGCATGAGCATCATGCTGCCATTTCACAAATGGTGAAATACTGTCATAATGTCTGCTGCAGTGGCTAATTGCATCATTTGAGACTTTCAGGAAACGATGGTGGACTGGAGACAGATTGTCAAAGCAGGGCTGGTGACTACAGTAATAAGAGGAGCGGGCGAGATTGACTCCCAGGGACTCTCTTCAGATTAAAGAGAAGGCTAGATCACTCACAGATCTGTTTCATACAGCGTCTGCCTGTGAACAGATTATGAAATTATGACCTCCAATGCGTTTGAATGCTCTGGGAGTAAGGAGAAAACGATACAGCCGAAGACATGGTTTGGCGCCTTCAAAATGGACTCTAGATTCACCCAACTCCTCCTTAACTATTTTAGGAAGCTGCTTGTTATTGATTTTCTCTAGGTTAAGAACCTTCTGAAGGACAAGTTTCATCCTACTGAAAGGATTTCTTCCTAACGTGGATGAAGAAGACTTCCAATCAACTTTGGGTGTGACAGAAGGGAGCATTTTCATTTGATCAGTTTGCCAACTTGTTACCTTAGGAAATAGCTTTTCCACATGGTGTGAATTTTGTGCTACTGGTGGGACAAAGATTGTAATGGTTCTGTGGATCTGAAGCTTCAAAAGAACCCTGTGATGATAAGCACTGAAGAGGCTGACTCAAAAAAATGGTCTGGACGGTTCTTAGGTAAGAATTTACCAACTTGCCATTTGAAAACTTCTTCCAAGTTAATGAATATTAATATTCTCATCTTATTCCTCCTTAGAGATTCCATCAAGGTCATCTAGGAACAATGAACACCAAAAATAATGTTCTCAAAACGCTATCCAAGGCTTTCTTTGCATCTTAATTGATCAGATTAGAGCCATCTTTGAGACTTAATTTGAGCCAAACCTCATGCGTTTCAAACCTGATTTTAATTGCAGAATGAAATCTCATAATCAGAATCATAGCCACATTATGCTATCATAACTAAGGCTAAGATACATTCCATATTGCATGTTTTTGAATCCATGTGTAGAACTTGCATATCCAAGAGAGTAGCTTCCAATAAATACAAGAATTCGTGTTTCTCAAAGAAGGCATTAGATATTGTGAAACATCGTGCCTCATTTCATTCCTAGTGTGTCAGATGGCTAGATTGTGTTTGTGAGATCACCTTGGGTGACAGTTGTTTGACAGAATTAGAGAACCGGTGTCAAATTCCTTGACAACCAGGTTGATATAGTGGTTAAGACACCAGGCTAGAAACCAGGACACAATGAGTTAATCCTGCCATAGGCATGAAACCAGCTGGATGACCTTGGGCAAGTCACACTCTCTCAGCCCTTTTAAGAAGAAGACATTTCCAAAAAAAATTGCAAGAAAACCAGTAGCCTATTGCGTCACCAAGATCAACACTGCCTCAAACAGACTTCTCAACCCCTAAAAGATTGTCCCTATTGAAAAACCATCCTTAGTATAACAGTATAATCAATTGATTTGGGAGCTGGTAGACTGCCTTGTCCTCAGTGTCTTTAAGCATGATCTGGATAGACAATTATCTAAGACACTTTGATTTAGATTCTCATAGTGAGTAAGTGGTAGGACTCAATCATCAGTGGATTCTTTCAGCTTTATAAATTTATGAATATTAGCAGGACTTTGGCTTTACTTTCAGAAATAAATGTTATTTTTTTCCATTCTTCCCTCTGCCCCATTGTGTATAAATACCATTAGCATGATCTCCCTTTCATTTTAGATACTAGAAAGGTGAGCTCAGCATCCAAAATTACTTCATTGCTAAGTTAAATTCAATCAAAGAGGTGATGACAACTCCTTAACCATTCATGAAAAACAAGCTTGGATGATTCTTGAGCTAATGAATTCACTTTTTCTCTCCCAGAAGTGTTTTACGAAGAGAGTGGATTGATAGGCACATTAAAGACTTGATTTGTTTTCTCTATAGGTGATATTTTTCATAATGCCTTCAATTTTTTTTTACTTAAAGAGATGATTATTGTATAGGACAACATGTTAAATATGGAAGATGTTTTTGGCTGTTAAATTAGACAAAAATGAAAAAAAATAATGCTTATCTTACTAAAGCAGAGAAAAAGATAATAGCTTTGCAAAACAGCAAATAGAATGCATTTAAAAATAATTCTAAGAAGACAATATGTGTGTGATTGTCAGACTTAGATTTTTTTTGTCTTTTGTCTGTTTCGCAGTAGAATTAAAATGTCAGCATAATGGCTAAGTGTCTAGCATGATGTACTATTTAATTTTTCCTTATGATGAAGTTTATAAATCTCTGAGCAAAAAAATGTCTCATGAAATACAGCAGACGGCTTTCCGCGTTGTTTTCTTCTGTCTCTCAAAATTATAAATCAATAGAGCTATACCGACACTGCATGCAGGCGTTTGCATGTTTGTCCTGTGTGTTTATTCGTTCTTTACTAGTTTATAGACCACTGCAAGTAAGCAACTCTAAATTGTGTAGAAAGGCAACAGACAGGAATGGCCTGGGCAATAGCAACAGCAATAACTTGCAATGATGTACTATATATAACAAACACAACACCGAGGTACTTCCAGATGGAAAGAGTTAACTGGTGACATTAGTAATGGCTGAGGGGACACCTAGTTGGAAGTTGCCTTCATGTCCTCATTAATGTGACCCCTGAAGGATCACCTATCTACCCACTTGCAAGTACTTGCTTTTGAACTCCTAAGTCAGCAGGAACTGGAGCAAGTGATGAGAGCTTCCCTGTTGTGTGTGTTCTGGGATACACACACACACACAGAGCACTTTTTTTGACACCCAAACACAGTTCTGCCACCTTTTTTCTTAAAAAAAATAGCACCGGTTCTAAGTTACTGTGATCTAATATGATTGTTGCCATCATATAATATTTACTTTTAATTGTGTTTTAACTTCATAGATTTTTGTATTGCATTTTTATTGTTGGCTGTGAACGGCCCTGAGTCCGTTGCACGGAAAAGGGCGATATATAAATTTAATTATTAAATTAAATTAAATTAAATTATCAACAGCACAGGCAAGGCAGGGAAAAAGGCTATGATACTTTTACATTCCACGATGGAGGGACGCTCAATGCAAAAATAAATCTATTGCTTTAACATACCCCTAATCCCTTAACAATGTTTTGACATAGGTATGATGCATTTTTGTGCTCAATTAAGCTTAAGATCAACAGCTCAATGCAAATAAAAAACAGAGCATTCATAGAAATAACAGCAGAGAGAATATTCTAATAGATTTCAATGGCCAGGAGATCAAGTTAACAGCAGCATTCAAGGCAACACTGGACAAAACGAACCACAATCTTAACAAACCTTAAATAATGTAAATAGGAAAAAAAATCCCAAGCAATGTATGTTTGTGTTCAGGTAAAGGTCAGTCTAATTCACAGGTGCTTTAGTGGTGAGGCATACATCCAGTAAAGTTAAAGGTGCTTTAGTGAAAAACAATGAAAAAACAGCAGGTAGATTTGTCCTTTTCTAAAACCCAAACTGGTCATAACTATAGTGAAGGAAAAGAGACGTTTCTTCTTAAAGCTGCAGTAGGACAGAAAATATAAAACGTCCACAGCAAAACTCCGAGGTTTTAAATGGTGCTGTGCAAATTTTCAAAAGTTATGCATATATGGATGCATAGTGATGCACGATCAGTTTTGTAGTCATTTCGCAAAGTGCTGCAAAGAAACTTCCGGAGAATCTACGAAAAATATATGTTTCCTCCTGTGAATAAAAATAAAATGTTGAAACTACCGATCCCCTAATATATGCATGTATACAAAATAAATACAGTCCCTCTGCTTTTAAAAATCTGCTTTTATCCATATTTTTTTTATTAAAATAGCTATAAATTTACTAGAGCCGAATTCTCAGTTGTGAAATAAGCAGGAAAGGAGAACAGATATTCAGCTCATCCTTAATCAGAAGACAAATCGCTGCATTGCTTGCACCTCTCCTGTTCATTGCATTATTCAGAAAAAATGTTTCTCTTAAAAATTTAGTAAGTCTTAGAAACTGAGGTAAGTAGGCATTTTGACTCCAAAAAATTATATACAATGAGCAATTAGTTCAGGCAGAAAAGAGAGTAAAGGAGATATTTCTAAAAGATTTCACTTGAGATATAAATATCAAAGAACGATGGGCCATAATTGAGATATTATGTTATCATTAAAGGCATTTCTCAAAGAGATTGTTATTAATGTCCAAACAACTGCACTGTCAGATTTCAGAGTAGAGAAGATTATTTCAAAAGATTCTGCAGTTTATAAAATACAACCAAGTGAGAAGGTTAGCCAGACAATTGTACTGAAAGAGATTAATCAAGAGATTTATCTAGGACTTTTAGTGGAATCCAAAATAAAGATGTCTGCAAGAGTGAAAGAGATAAAAAAAAATACTTGCAGTAAGAGATTGTGGTACATAAAAGAAAGTGGAATTTAAAGGCCAACACAATCTTAAATTCTGTGATTCAGCAAAGGCTAAATTTTCTGTCTTTCGTGATCTAAAAGAAATGAAATTCTAGCTACTCGAGTCTCATTCATATATTTTCAAAGTTAGATTAGCATGAGATAATTGAAAGATTTTAAACAATGCTGCCCAAATATAAATATGATTCTTCTCCATTTCATTATGAATCCATTTAGGAGTTCAGTAAAAATTGTCTTAAGACGCCCAGACTACTATGTTCTGTGATGTAAAAAAATCAATGTCAAGTATAAATAAAATAAATAAAAATAAATAAAAATGGGGAGATAACTAGCATCATGCCAAACAATTCAAAAGCACTGTTTGGCAGGCCCCAGTGTGTTTAATAAACCTGCTAGCTTTAAAGTATTTTTGAACGCAAGAAAATCAGAGAATTGGGGCTATCAAAGGTCTGGCAAGCGAAACTTCAATTCAGTTGTGTTCCTGGTGGATGAGAGTATTCCAAAACTGATTACTGTCAGTTGACGCCCCTATGCCCAGAACGTCTTCTATTTTGCAGCCCTTTAGTCCATCTGTACTAGAGGAAATAATAAAAATTTAGGGTTGTTTTCCCCCATCAGCCTGGATATGATTAAAGTGCAATGGTGGAACACTCGGTGTGCATACAATGGGTACCAGTTTCAATTCCCAGTAAGGATACTTTCCTAAAACAGCTTCAGATACTCGTAGCTCGATGATTAAAAAGCGACTGTTATTACGCTATCGCTTTCTATGTTCTTTTTCCAGAACCATCATTTTATCTTGCCTTTAGTTATGAAAGAAAGGCAGCCTATAAATAAAATAAAGTCGAGATAATTAAAGGTCTTTGAACTCTAGGTGAGACGCCAGGGACAAACTTTTGATTTCGAGACCTGAAAAAAACAACTATGTCTTAAATTTCTCTCACCTTATTGAAAGAAGGTGGGATGGGAGAAAAACATTCCTTCCTTGACTCTCAACTTCTCAGCTCATCCTTATTTTCATCCTTTTATAAAAGAGCATTATTTTCTTTAAGGTAAATACAGCATCTAAGTGCTAGCGCAGTGTCTATTTCAACCACATATTGCTTCTATGTGAATGCTAGATAGACTAAGGAGAAAGGGTAAGTGCCTTTTAAATATTAAGCAAAAGGCCAAGTGCCTCTCAAATTCCAGTGCTGGAAAGTTATGGCTGAAGAACTTGTTCTGCAGGTAATCATCCCTAGCTACATTTTATTCATTTTAATTTTCTATTTTCATCTGCTTTTAAATTGGTTTTATATTCTGACTTCTAAATCAGCCATTGTATGACAGGATTTTTAAATTGTTCTTCATTGTGTTGTGTTAAACCGTCTTGATTGTTTTTATATGGCTGTGCACCGCCCTGGGTCCCTTCGGGGAGAAGGGCGATATAAAAGTGTAAATAAATAAAATAAAATAAAATAAATACTCATTTCAGTGTTCAACACATTTGGGAGTCTCGTATCCCAAACGGAATGCCATCATAATCACTTCCAACAGAAATAACATTTCAAAACACCTCTGCCTCCATGAAATGAAATATATCATGATTGTCTGTAATCACGTGATCATAAACCTAGACAGGTTTTGTAATGCAATTGCAGATAACTGCAGATAATTGCAGTTGTAATGACTGAACATTGCTTGCAAATATGAACTCTTATCAAAGTCATGTAAATGATCCTAAGGCATCACACCAACCTTCAAAAGGGCAGTTAAGAAACTATCATGAAAAATAAGCTGTCCTTCAAAATAGTGTGGAAAAACCCTGAAGGTTTTGCTGATCATTTATTATCCTTTAAAGGAGTTAATAACTATTGTTTTTGATTCAAATTGCCAAATTCACCAGAATTGGAAATTTGCCATTAATTTGTGGACTTTGCTAACATTCCCCTCAATACGTTGTAGGCTTAAACATCACATATAAAATTTTGAATACTTGGAAAAGTTACTTACAAAATAAAAAGCAGAATAGTTAGGAAACTGACATATAAGATCTATGTTTTTGAGCAAACTAAATATAGAAATCAATAAATATATTAGGGGAAGCTAAAGCAATGGCATTCACATTATATATTTACTGCAGATATACAGTAAATACACTTTTGCCTTACTTTTTATTTGAAGAATTGTGAAATACTTTAATATAATTTACTTTTGGATATATACATAGTAACAAAAAACACGTTCTCATTTACAGAAGGAATAATCTATATACTGTATAAATTGTATGTATGCATCCTCTTCCAAATTCTACTTATCAGCTTTCTATCTGCCTGTCTGTCTGTCATCTATCTATGCGTGTCCTATCCATCATTTATGAAGTTCAGAATTGACCTACAGGATATTAATCCATTTTCTTCTAACTCTTGCCCTGTGCATTGACCGCAAAATATACGCGGCTCCTGCTGAGTGGGTATTTGAACGAAGTCCAGGTCTGCCTCTCTATCAATTAAACCACAGTTGCTGACATTTACTTCACTCAAAACTCGAAACATCTGCTTTATAAACTCAAGTATCAGGCACCATGAGTTGAAATGTATACATCAGAAATATCTGTGGTCCAAAGATTCTGTTTCAATTCAGTCACCAAAATGCTCACTCCATCTTTAAACTTTGCAGAGTTTTTGCCTGCCTGCCTGCCTGCCTGACTATCTGTCTGTCTGTCTGTTTGTCTGCCTGCCTACCTACCTACCTACCTACCTACATACCTATGGGGTAATGGGATGTAAAAGGAGATGAGCTGCTAGTTGCACATCTGGGAACAACATTTGTTATTTTCTTTTTTAAGGGCATTCATCTCTCTGGCAAATGAACTTTCCCAGTCTATTGCATTCCAGTCTGCAACACTTCATAGTCGAAGGAAAAATAAAGCTTATTTCTTCTGTTCATTGTATTTTGAAATTTTATTTCAAATTTATGGGACTAGTCTCGGAATTTAATGATCTCACCTTGTATGCTGTGTGTTTATCCTTATACTTGTCATCTCACACATGCTTGACTAAATAAATAAACAAACAAACAAATGTATCCACCTTCTCTCCTCTCCTACTTTAAATACATTTCAACTCTATGGGGAAAAAAAGCTTTTATAACTGCAATTTCAGAGCGTGACGTTCTTTCCCTCTGTATTTTCCCACGCTAAGCAGTCATAAGCCAGACTTTTTGTATCCCCATTACCTCTTGCAGGACAATCACATTTCAGTGGGGAAAAAATTGCTTCTACCCTGTGTGAGAGTGATGTGGTGAGAGGGCCATTCATCAAAATCAAAATCTCTGGAGAGACTGGGTATACTTTCTCTTTTTGATAGACTGTAACTTCTCTTCAATATTCTTTCACTTTTGCTCTGTTGAAATGTGGGTTTTTTTGCCCCCGAAAAAAAACGGAAAAGTTCCTCTCAGGAAAATAAATAGAGTAAAACGACAAGAGTCCTCCAACGAGACCACAGACTCGGATTTTTTAAATTATTATTATTATTATTATTACTCTTCTACTTTCCTCTTCCATTAAGAAAAGTAAGAAAGAGACCTCCAAAAGAAGAAGGGAGCAAAAAGACGGTTATTCAAGGAGAGAGGAGAATTTGTTTCTTTGTTATGCCATCACATCTTCTGCCTTTCGTCCCTCGTGGAAAGCTTATTTCCATTCACCTCTAACCACATAGTAGCAGCTGATCTTCTTGTCTTCCCGCTGGGCATCAACGGGACACAGTACAGATGCCAATATTAAGGCTTAGCTAAAGCTCATGCAAGAGTAAAATGATTGAAAGAGCTGTGTACTACAGGTACAACGTTCAAGAGGGAAGTGGTGGTGATGGTTTTGGGCTTGGTTCTGGATTCCAAGTGGATGACCATGTCGGCCAGTTGCCTGGAGTTGCTACTTGGAATCCAGAACCAAGCCCACCATCATCACCAACACTTCTTTAAATCCGACAGTCTACCATTGTGGATGCTTTGCTTTCCCTCCATCAAAATTGATGCTCCATCTTTGATAAGAGTGGAGAAAGGTCCTCATCTCCCACTCTCTGGAATGACCTCCCCGTAGATATCCGTAGGATTTCTGACCTCCGCGTTTTCCGCCGTGCCCTTAAGACACACCTCTTTGTTCAGGCAGGTCTTGCCTAGCCCTGCCCCCCTCCTCCACTCCCGTTTTAATAAGAATTGGATTTTAAATTGGTTTTAAGAATTTGTCATTTTTAATATTGCCATCATATAATATCTACTTTTAATTGTGTTTTAACTTTATAGATTTTTGTATTGCATTGTTTTATTGTTGGCTGTGAACCGCCCTGAGTCCGTTGCATGGAAAAGGGTGGTATATAAATTAAATTATAAATAAATTTATAATTTTATGTTTTATGTTATTGTATGTTGTTTTTACATGGCTGTACACCGCCCTGAGTCCCTTCGGGGAGAAGGGCGGTATAGAAGTCCTAACAAATAAATAAATAAAATAAATAAAAATAAATAAATAAATAAATAAATCTCATAAAGACCCATTCGTGTTTGTGTCTAAGCCCAGTTATTGCCACCGTAAGATAAGCAGGGAAAGACATATTTTTTTGAACAAGCAGCCTCATTCGGACCATGTTGGGATGGTTTAACTCTTCGTGAATGGGGGACCCCAAGCGACGATGGATGAATCCCAAAACTCTCATATACCACAAGGCAAAAACCGAGCGGGTGTTCCTTTTCATCCGCTTAGCCTTCCACCATGCTGTCTAATTAATGCAAGATCTGAATGGTTTATACTTTTACATTTTCTAAGAACGTCTCTGAGGTTTGTGAGACCAATCTTTGAGGGAAAAGGTGCCAGCGGGCATTCTTAAAAATAAGGTTGGTGTTAGAAATGCTATTCTGCCTCGTTTTATGCCAGATTTATTTTATAAATTATACATTTAAATGCAAATGAACGAATGGTGTTAGGGCAAAGAAGGATTGCTCGCGAATTTGCATACAATGCAAGAGCTTTGAAACTCTTCGTTTTGTTCCTGAGGGTTGAAATCCAGAGTTTGTCTTCAAAAGAATGCAAAATTGTAAAGAAAAAAAAAACCCATGGTAGGTCAGTATTGATGTGCGCATTATTGTCGTCCTCGTGTTTTCTCAAACTCCGGAGAAAGAAAAATTATGTGTCTGCATTGTATGTTAGAATGTGGGTGAAAATGTCAAATCCAATTGTTTACAAAAACAACTTCCAGCATATTATATGTAAATCTAATATATTCACCATGCATTAAAAACGACTGTCATGAAATACTAGGAATGTCATGCAAAATTAAACAGTTGAAACTTATTGTATAGAAGGTTTTGCTGCAATGTTCAAGGTTTCCTTGGCAGAGGCAAAAGAAAATATGCTATACAATAATAGAAATGATTTTTAAAACTTAATTCCTTATTCCTGAACTAGCAGGCTTACTCTCTGTCGGTGAATAATTTATGTTTCACTTTTATTTTTTTATTTTCTAATACAGTCCTAATAGCTTACAATATCAACATCTGTAGAAGTAGCCAACCTTTCAAATTTTACTTGTTAAATGATAGAGAATAGTTTAGACTGACCATCTAGCACAATTACATTTATTCCCCTGTTAAAATACATATTTACTGTGAGGCTTGATTCAAGTAAATAAGTAAAACATCAAATAGCAAGAGGCCACACAAAAAAGGTAGAAGATACCACAATCATCAAAAAAAACATTATGCGCAGCTATATGATTTTTCTTTTTAAAAGAAAAAGTTTACAATAACAAGAGCTCAGTGATAACAAAAACAGGCATCATCTAGTCCCAGTTAATTTAAGAATATAACAACATTATTTCAAAGTTCTCACTTTAAAGCAACAGAAAAGTATTGAAGTTAACAACGTGTTTAGGACTATCTCTAATACAAAGGAAGAGGATATTCACACTCTCCACAGCTGACACGTTGACAACAAATGTAAGACAAAAGAGGTAGTCATCAAACTAAAGAGGATGAAGAAGAATAAACATAGGATACTGTCTCTTCAGTTAATGACAACTTGGAAGACAGCACATCAAAGCAAGGAGATTATTCTATTAAACTGTGACTCTCATCTTATCATTTGATTTCGTTTGATCTCAGATGTAACAGTGACATCTCTTTGAGAACAAACATTTCTTTAAGGCACCGGTAGGTTTTAAAATATGTTCATTTTGGATATATTTGCTGTTGTGTACTGTGGGAATGAGGCACAGACACACGCGGTGAACTAGTAACTTGTTTAATAACAGGAATGGAGACAACGGGCACAAGCTCTGCGTCTCCATATATTGACTGTTCAAACCGCCCCAGGCATGAGGCCGGCCAATCCCAGCTGGGAGCGCCTACCACTGGTGGCCGATTGGCTGTTCAAAGGGGGAGCGTCTTGCTGGCCAATAACAGCAGGGGTTTTCTCCCACGCTGCCGTCCCAGGAAACAACGTCTACATCTTGTGGTTAAGACCAGTCATATATTGCTTGTCAACCAGAAGGCTAGCAATTGGAGACCCAAGTAACATGACGGTGTGATCTGCCATTCTTGCTCCAGGACCTGCCAACCTAGCACTTTGAAAGTATGCAAATGTAAGTAGATAAATAGGTATCACTTTGGTGGGGAGGTAACAACGTACCATCTGCCAGCGTACAGTCATACCGGCCACATGACCATGGAAGCGTCTTCAGATAATGCTGGTTCTCTCAGCTAGGAAATGGAGATAAGCCCTTTGGACTCGGACACAACTGGTTAGGGAAAACCTTTCATTTTTTTTAACCTTACAGGTGACCCTTTGATGCTGGATTAGGAAAAGTGGTGAATTCGGGCCAAGTTGAGGGGGATGGGAGGAAACAGACTCAAGCTCAATCCCTCCAAGACTGAGTGGCTGTGGTTTCCGGTGTCCTGATATAGCCAACTGACTCCATCGCTGGCTATTGGGGGTGAACTTCTGGCCCCCAAAGAGAGGGCTCGCCATCTGGGGGTACTCCTGGATGCACGGCTGTCCCTAGATGACCATCTGGCAGCCGTCACCATGGGGCCTTTTATCAGGTACACCTGATACACCAGTTGCGGCCCTTTCTGGATCAGGACTCCCTAGGAACGATCACTCAAGCACTCGTCATTTCCTGCCTGGATTACTGCAATTCTCTCTACATGGGGCTCCCCTTGGGAAGCATACGAAGACTCCAGGTGGTGCAGAATGCAGCCGTGCGGGGGATTATGGGAGCCAGTGGCTGTGCCCATGTGGCCCCCCTCCTGCGTGAGCTGCACTGGCTGCCTGTAGCCTTTCAGGTGCATTTCAAGGTGTTGGTTACCACCTTTAAAGCACTCCATGGCATAGGACCCGGTTATCTGCAGGACCGCATTCTACCAGCAAA
>JANHFO010002208.1:86270-96367 GCA_032468095.1 Pareas carinatus | reverse complement strand
AATTGACAAACTGTGGTTACAATCATAAGGCTATAATTGACAAACAATGATTACAATTCTAAGATACATTCATTATCATAAAGTACATTTATCCTGTCATGTACATATTAGGTGCATCCATAATAATAAAGTATATTCATCATATCATGTTATGAAGTACAATTCATCATGTCACATATCAAAACGTTTGTGACAAAACATGTCACTAGGGACTGAACAACTGAATTGAATTCACTAAAAATCCTATGGTAGGAAAGCTCTCTTAATAAATACAAGCCACTCGGCAGAGCAATAATTCACAGAGTCTGTGGGCTCTCTCTCGAATCAAAAGTTGATTCCTACAAGTTTTATGTATACATCTGTATTGCCTTACTGGCAATAATACAAAAGTGATATGCATTGCTATTTTGCTGTTTCAAAGGTGCTTTTTCTTCTTTTTTTTAAAAAAATATATTGCTTTTTCATTATGCAGCATCAACTGTAAATTACAGAAAAGTGGAGTAGAGAAACTTGATCTAACAAATTCTTTTAACAGTAAATACTTAGTTTAGTATGGACTTATCTACATTTATATAATTGTCACATGTATCATATCTATATTTTCCAATACTTTCTTTAAACAATCGTATGTATCTGTTTACATTCATATACCCTATATCCACAGACCGTGAACCATCAGTATAAATGGTCAGCTATTTGAGTGGATGTTATTTCTTGAAAGCAGCAAGTTATGCATCCCATATGCAACAACTCTCATTTGATATCATTGATAGTTCTTTGTATGCTTGTATCCTTCTCTCCCTCTTCTTCCTTTTCTATCTTTTCCTTTCTCTTCCTTTTCCTATCTTTCTTTCTCCTCCTTCTTCCTCCCTTCCCTCTTCCCTCCCTCTTTCCTTTCTTCCTTCCTTTTCAATCCTTCTTTTCTTTCCTCTTCCCCTCTTCTCCTTCTTTTCCTTCTCTTTTTCTCTTTCGTATCTCTTCATTTTTGTCTTTCTCCCTCCTCTCCTGCTCCTTCCCTACTTCCCTCAAAGGTGCTTTTTCAAAAGGCACTTGGACTATGCTTTTTCCTTGACAAAGGGGTCTCTATCCCACCGTTTACCTTGAGGTCAGGAATGGTGAACTTGCTGTTGCTGGACAGATTGGCTTTCGAAGTCACAGTATTCATTCTGTCCCAGGGAGCGGAGATTAGCCAGAACTCTGACATGGTGGGAAATGATCCTTGAGTACAAATCACTATAACTAAAGAAAGGAGGAGGGAAGCCAAGAACACAGATCTTCTTCAAGGAAAGAACATTGTCCACGTGCCTTGTGAAAAAGCCCCTTTGAAGCAACTCTAACATAGATGATTGAGAATCTCCATAGACATGGCCTTTTGCTAACTTACAGAGACCATGAAAGAAATTTTAAAAGATAATTTGTATACATATATGTACAAAAATAGACTTAGAAACTATTAAGATCCTTGACCATCACCCAAATTAACAGGCCGTGTATAATTTTTCCATATCACCTATTTCATATCCTTACACGTTACACATTTAATATTTATGTATATTTATATTATAAATACATATGTGTGTGTGTTTGCATACATCAATAGTGTGAGAGGAGAGCCAGGAAATATAGAAATCATATATTAGGTCAAAGGTCAAGGTGAACCACATCTTAAAGAATTAAGGAAGGAGGTAATAAAAATTCAGAAATGTGGTGAGCTTATATTTTTAGAGTCTGCTGTTCTGCCCACAGAAACCTTCCATTCATCCAAATTGCTTCATTCATGTGCAAAGCTGTGTTTTATTTGACAAAAGCTTTAAGGCACTATAGAGGGTGAAGCAAAATAGATACAAAACCAAAATGATTTCATTTTCTTTAAGACGGGCCGCCACCAGGATACTTCCAAGCAGCCAGAAAAATTATGCATGAACAGTTCTGTCTTACACTGTTGCCAGAAACATTTTTAATAACTGAAGTCGGGAAATGTCCAGGATAAAAACTCTACCTTTTGTCCACGGCTTAGTCCAGATGATGTAGCAGATGGTCACCTGGTCCTCATTAAAAGAAATAAAGAGAGAGGGAGAGAGAGAGGGAGAGAGAGAGAGACCTATCAATTGTTGGAAGTGATCCATTTGCTACTTGGATGAGTCTAGAATCCATTCAAATTTGTTTCCTTTAAGCCCCTCCACATTTTCTGGATAAGAAAACTGAACTTGTACAGAAGCCAAAAGTAACCTGTGTGATGTAGAGTCTTGGAGCACTCAAAGAGTTAATGGAGCTTTGTAATAGATTGGCTTCTGGATTTTAGTAGCTAAAAAAAAACGTTTAACTACATATAGTATGTTACTCGATCTATTATGATGTGCAGATGTTAATACCTGGAAATGAACATAATTTCTTTCAAGCAATTATTACTTTCCAGGAAATGTTCTTATTCCTTTTGGTATATTACAATTCCCATGGTAAAGAAACTGGAAGGGGCGGGGAGAGCGGAAATGAAAAATATATGCACTACAGATTGTTTTTCAATCAGCAGAAATTGGAATATCTTTTATAATAAAATATCCAGTTATCCAAAATCTTATTGATTTTTTAAGCTTTGTGTTTCTACTTTTTATGTCCCTTCATTTCTTGGATTTTTAATTAGAAAAAACAGTAATATATAAATAACAATCTCTCCCCTCTGCAAGGGAGACAGGAAAAAAAAATCAAGCAATTACTGCTGACAATCTCTTCTGTGTTTGAACCATTTCTCCCTCCAACTTGCAAAGCAGAGAGATTGGAGAATAAAGGATTACAAGAGAGTAAGCAGGTACACTATGGGAAACACTTAGCATGTGTGTATAATGTGCTCAGGCTGCCAGTGATGTGTATTCTGATGTGTACTGTCCACCGTGTGCCTACTTACTCTCATACAATCCCTTACTCTCCAATCTCTCTGTGAACTGGGGAGGGTAATCAAGTCAAATATCGAACAACACATATTGACTGTAATGGTGATCACATGACTGAGGGACAGTGTGAAGGTCGTAAATGTGGGCATTGGAAGTTATTTTTCTAGCACCACATTAAATTTGAATGAGCACTGGATGAAGCAGCCACTAAGCGAGGGCTATCTATAAAAGAATCCCCAAACTAAAGACTGATATTCAGATCCACTAGCTCTCATATTTCCCTATTCAAAGACCCACAAAAAGTATCTAAGAAATGTAATACTGAAGGAGGCATCCAAAATAGACATAAACCTGAAGAGAGAACTTTGTTTCGAGATAATCTTTATTCTGAAAGATGCCATCCAAGAAATTTATATTTCAAAAGAAGAAGGCAGATCTTAGAACGCTTTTGTATATTATAAAAAAGTTACAGACATTCCTTTTTATATATGTAACTTTATGGGGGGGGGGAGGAGAGCCAAAACAGATTTTCCCCTTAATTAGACTATCTCAGCAGGCAGAGTGTCTAGCAAAGCACACATAACTCTTCCTCACTTGTCTTGCAGAAGATGTTGCTTAAACTGCTACAATAAATACTTCTCCTCTGGCCTTTCTTGGCTCCAGTAGCAATCAGAGAATGATTCACTTGCAACAGAGTTGAGGGCAAAAACAGATATAAAATATGCACCCATAATCTCCTTTCCTCAACTATTTATCTATTTAGGCTTTCTTTGTAGAACCACTGCAGCAATGGAAAAAAGAAATCAGACTTTTCCTCCATGCACTGTTTTCCTCAGAGAAACTGATTCCTTCTCCGGCGAAATAGAAGGAGCAACACCAATTAGAAGCTGCATCATAAAAGGATTTCTTGGAGGGATTTAAAAAAAACAAGCTGTATGGCACAAGCTGTACAGTCTGACCTAAGCTTAGTAGACACAATTGTCTGCTACAATGTTCTACCAATCAATGACTACTTCAATTTCAACAACAATAATGCATAGGCTAACAACAGATACAAACTCAAAGTGAACCACTCCAGATTCGATTGCAGAAAATACGACTTTAGCAACAGGGTGGTCAATGCGTGGAACTCACTACCTGATGCTGTTGTTACATCCTCAAACCCCGAAAATTTTAATCTTAAACTGTCTACCGTGAACCTCACTTCATACCTACGAGGTCTGTAAGGGGGCGTGCATAAGCGCACCAGTGTGCCTACCGTCCCTGTCCTACCATCCCTATTTATTCATACTCATTATTATGCATATGCTTATACCTGTCTATACCTATATATTTATATAGTATGTTCCTACTTATACTTGTTTTTCTCATATAAGCTTGACTAAATGTTGTTGTTGTTGTTGTTCTTGCTGTTGCTGCTGCTGCTGCTGCTGCTGCTGCTACAAATTTCCCAACACACGGCCCCATTCCAATCCAAACATTGGCAGATGCCATTGGAGGAACTGATCCTTTCTCTTCTCTAAGTTGACTTTTTTGTATTTTAGTATATCTTAGATTTGAGTTTTATGTAGGTCAGAATCAGTCCTGACATCTGGTAACATTATGAGAAGTGCCTTCTTTCTGGAGAGGGATTGGCCCAAAGTCAGTCAGCTAATTTCATGTCTAAATCAAGACTAGATTGCACAGTCTTCTAGTTTTAGGTTTTGAACTTTTAACCACTATGCCAAATTAGATCTTTAATATGTATGCCTACCCCATAAAATTTTTTAAAAAGCAAATTATTAATATTATTGATACTTTTATAATACTGTATTAAAGAACAACTTCTGCTTATCCCAGATCCTTGAAAGGACTTGATCGGTGAACAAAAATTGCCAAATCCAGGTTAAACATCTGGTTGAGTGCAGTTCCCTTTTGGAAACATCAGGCTGATTGTAAGACTATAATGACAATAATGGCTGGCAAGAAAGTGATAAAACAAGCATCAAATCTAACTAAGCTCATGTTATATAAGTCTACATCCACTGGCTAAGTCTCTCGAGCTGTGTTCTCTCTGATGGATGAATCAATGAAAAAAAAAGAATCTGGGTAGTTTCTGGTTTTATCTGGCTTTGTGCATGACAATTAATTAGTTGGCATTTTGGGTAGATATGCCTGCAAAAATTACAGTCTATCCTTTATTGAGATTCAATTAAGTCTAGAAAAAGAAAGCCAAGCGTTATCTCCTGTCCCAAATGACAAGAGCTTAACCCAGTGATGGCGGACCGTTAGGGCACCGAGTGGCCAGATGAGTCACAGCTAATGAGTCGCAGCTCGTGACATCATTGACCGGTGCCACTACTCTCTTTCTGAGCATGTGCAGGGCCCTGTGACATCATCGGCTGGCGCTGCTCCTCTCTTTCTCTGCATGCTCTGCTCTGGGGCAATGCTGGGACAACTTGGCTCGTGTGCCAACAGAGAGGGATGTGCATGCCCGCTGTGGTACGTATGCCATTGGTTTGCCATCACTGGCTTAGCTCACCTAACACCTTTTAATATGAGTTGTGCTTCTACTGCATAGGCATAAGCAATGAGAGTAGCTTCCAAAGTGCACTACTGCCTTAATTCTTTAACTGACTGCATGCAGACTTGAAGGAATATCTGATTTGTCAAGTTTTAGCCCTCTCATGACTGTGGTCATTCCCTACAAGGCATTTTTCTAATACACTGCAATTCATTGGTCAGGGAGATATCAAAACAGGGACAGCAATGCCCTTAGTCCTAACCGAGATGACTAGCTTAGTTGGAAAATGCTGAGAAGCAAAAGAAACAAAGTTGCATTCCCTGTGACACTATGGAAGCGAAAATTGGACTTTGAAGTGGCAGAATAGAAAGGGAAAAAAATACTGACTCTTTTGAACGATGGTTTGAAGAAGACTCCTGACAATACTATGGACAGCTAAGAAAGATCATCAAACATATCAACCCGGAGGGTTCACTTGAGGCACAAACAACCAGCCTCAAATTATCTCTAATGGTATGTGGCAATGACCTTGGAAGTTGGGGAAAAGGAAAGGCTTACAGCTGCAGAATAGACAGAAAAACCAACTCAGAATGGAATCTCCCTAATTGAACAGGATGCAAAACAAGCAGGAGTTTTGTACTTTCAGATTTCAAAATTCTATTAATGTAACCACACAATAAAGCTGAATTAGCTCACGTGGGCCAGTTTTCTATCTAGTTACCTGGGAAGGTTTGCATTACACTATGTCAGAAACATTATGCAAAGAGCTAGCTCCCTGAGAAGGCTCTAATGCAGGGAAAATTGGAAGAAAAGAAGAGAATGACCAACATCAAGTTACAGTGACAATGGGTGTACCATTGGAAGACAGAACAATAGAGTTGGAAGGAATCTTGAAGGACCAAGTTAAGGACAAGTCACCATAGAGAGGACTCAATCTTGGTGTTGTCTAAGAGTAACCAATCCATTTAATAAATCAATCAAGTGAACAACATTAGTTGATTCTCCTTTTTATAACCCTATTCTCTCTTGCACACACAAATCACTCTTACTGACAGAAATATAAAAATACACACACATGCCCAATCTCCTTCAAACAACAGTGAAGTACGAATAACCAGATGGAGATGAGTGTGAACAGCAACATTTGAAAAGGAAGGGGGGGGAGAACGGATGCATCAGAATGGAGACCACGGAGGGGGAAAGTTAGAGAGAAGACTTGCTGAGGCATTGCACAAAGAATTAACTTTCACTAGGCAAGCAGTCTTGCAGTTATTTGAACCTTGTGCCCATTCCTGTTTCCAACAGCTTCTCTTCTTATCAACAAATGAAAGAAGAGCCATTCAGTTCATAAGTAATTATTTGAGGAAAGAACTGTATTATATTAATACGCTAATTAGCACACAAGGGAGCAGAAGAAAAATCACAGCCTATCTTTGCCACATTCAACTTTCCCTGCTAATGTTCAATGTTCTGCTAAGATCTGCCTTGCCGTTCTTTCCCCTCTAAAGTAAGCTTTCATTTCTTTCTTTCATTACCTTTTTTCTTAAGGTGGCAATGGATGCCGGGGCTGCTGTTGCTGTTTTCTGTGCCACATTTATTTTCCCATCACTCTGAATCTGAAAAACCCTTGGGAAGAGTTCACTTGTGAGATGAACCTTGAGAATGAAACTGGGGTATGGGAAGTTTAGAAGGCCACAGATGGTACAGTAAAAGATAGGGCATTCCCAGACACCCTCTGGCTACCTATAGTTAATTAAGTGCAATATCACACTTCACCTAGGAGAATTTCACTAATATTTTCTTGTTCTTTGTAAAGCCTATGAGCATGGATGCTAGACAGCCATCTGTCAAGGATGCTTTGATTTGGATTCCTGCTCTAGGCAAACTGATAGCCTAAATGCCCCTTTCCAACTCTTTTAATTCCGTGAGAAAAAAAATGCAAAAGATTTTCTTTCCGGTTAGCATTTTTATTTATTTATTATCTCTATCATATCAGATAGAAATCTGTCTTCTCTATCAGATTCTTCTTTATCCAATCCAATTTATTACTTGCTTGAGGGCATGAATGCAGAAATCTACTTACATACTGTTGAATATGCTTCCATGATCTGCTTCCATACTCTTAATAGAATATTTATTCGCCAAGTGTGTCTAGACACACAAGGAATTTGTCTCTGGTGTACATGCTCAATACTTACATACAGGCTACAATTGACAAACTATGGTTAAATTCATAAAGCTATAATTGACAAATAATGGTTACAATCCTAAGAGACATTCATAATCATAAAGTACATTCATCATGTCATCATTCTATAAAGTACAATCATCGTGTCACAAAACATTTCAGCATGTCACATATCAAAACATTTGTGACA
Source organism: Pareas carinatus (assembly GCA_032468095.1). Lineage (NCBI taxonomy): Eukaryota > Metazoa > Chordata > Lepidosauria > Squamata > Pareidae > Pareas > Pareas carinatus. Next base: position 88,598 of record JANHFO010002208.1, on the reverse strand, counting down.
ATTATCATATCACAATCTATATATATAAACGTGAAATCCACACACTCACTGACTGACTCATCAGGAGATCTCTAAAACTATACAAGCTACAAACCTGAAATTTGGTAGATCTGTTCGTCCTGGCATCTAGGTGCTCACTAAGAAACTAAAAATATTAATTTTTATGCGAATTATTTTAATTTTTTAATTCTGGAAGTTGTGATTGGACAAAATATCATTTGTTTCCTTTCTCCTGATTGGAGGGCTTTTGCAGCCTCTCCTGTTTGGAGGGCAGCCTGTTCTTTGATTTTGAATTAGCAGCGGCACAAGTGGAGAGTTATATCACAATCAGAACAGTTTCGCTGGTAGTGGTCTGAGTCATGGAGTGGCAAGGAGCAGCAGGCCAGGTAAGTGCGGGGCTGGATAGTGGAGGGCCGCCCTGGCATGGGTGGGGGAGGCAGGGGCCCACCAATTTCCCGGCCTGGGTAGGGGAGGATTGCTCTAAGGAACTGCCGAGAATGGCTGCTCTCCTTCGCCCCGAAGCTCCTCCAAAAATCCCTCCTTCGCCCCAAAGCACCTCCATGCAGGGTGGAGACCTTGCCAATTTCCCGGCCTGGGTGGGGGAGGATTGCTCGGAGGAGCTGCTGGAGGATGGAGCATCCAGCCGATCAGCTAACCAGCAGGGCACACTAACCCGGGGAAGGTGTCGGACGATCGGACAGGCAAGCACAGTCGATCAGCTGGCTGGCGGGGCATGTGAGCCAGCAGAAGGGGTGTAGCCACTGACAGACAGCTGAGGCAATGTGCGCGTGCACCCAGGGGCAAAAAAAGAGGAGTGAAGACCAGCTGAGAAGCGGAGAGAGGGAGTTTTGGCGCCAAGAGAGAGGACAGAGGAAAAAGGAGTTTGAGGGAGGGATTGGAGAGAGAGAGAGAGGACAGAGGGGAAACTGAAGTGGGAAAGGAAGAGGAGAAGGAGGGAGAGGATGTGTTGTGCCAAAAGAAGAGAAGCCAGCAGGACCAGCTGAGAGGGAAAAAGCGGCTTTTGGCATGAGTCTGAGGGAAGAGATTTGTACCAAAAGGGAGAAGTCTGAGAAGAAACTGAAGGGCAAAGGAAAGAGGAAGAGGAGATCAGGAGGGAAGGAAGGGAGAAAGAGAGAAGAGAGAGAGCACCGTAGCGGAGCATGAGTATCAGAAGCTAGTATATATAAGGTTCATATTCTTGCAAGATATTCCTGAGAAAAGTCATTCCAAGTTTGATAGGGTTCTAATTTGTGCTGGATGACTGCTAGATATGAGACCAGAGCAGATTGGCATCTATTTCTATCTTCCAGACAATCCATCTGCTGCAGGCTGTTTTAGGGGAAGAAATAATTGAAACAAGGCTGGAAGTCAGCCAGAGTCATTTTGGAAGCACCGTCAGAACTGTCACAAGGAATCATCTTCCAGGTACTGAACCTCCTTTTCTGGAACTAATCCTTCCTCCTGCACATTAGAGTTTCCAAGTGAGAATTCCTTTGCCTGCTTTCACTACAGATTGGTATTGACACCTGCCTGTTTTTGAGATGGGGTACAAGGACCATGAGACCACAGAGTGCATAGCTTGTATGAGAGAGAAGGCACTTTTTTCCTAATACGGGTAAAAGCTACTTGGGAAATTTGTGCCAATGGTGAGTAAGACTGAGGACCAAGAGCGAGTCAGGTTATCAGCTTTTATCTTTATGTCAGCCTCTCCCAACCAGATATCCTCCCAATCTACAAATGCCTCATTGCAAATACTAAACTAGATTTAGCTTGACATCCAAATGTCAATATCTACCAATGAGTCACTCGGTCACATTCTGGCAGGTGCATTTCTTGTACAGGTAATTCTCGAGTTACAACAACAATTGAACACAAAATTTTGGTTCTAAAGCAAGACAACTGTTAAGTGAGTTTTGTCCCATTTTACAACTTTTCTTGCCACGGTTGTTAAGTGAATCACTGCCACTGTTGTTAGAAACACTTGTGAAGTGAACCTGGCATCCTCACTGTTTGTAAGAATACATGCCAGTTGCCAAAGGTTCGAATTTTGATCATGGGACCATGGGGATCCTGCAACAGTCATCAGAGTGAAAAGCATTCATAAGTCACATTTTTCACTGCTATTGTAATTTTGAATGGCCACTAAATGAACCGTTGTAAGTTGAAGACTACCTGTATAGCAAACTTTCCAACTGTTATTAAGGATAGCTATTAAACTTTAAGGCTGGGAACAATGGAAATTATGATGTAGAACAGGGTTTTCCAATCTTGACAATTTTAAGACGTGTGGACTTCAACTCCCAGAATTCCTCAGCCAGCCATGCTGGC
>JANHFO010002208.1:68073-86170 GCA_032468095.1 Pareas carinatus | reverse complement strand
CTGGGAGTTGAAGTCCACCCGCCTTAAAGTTGTCAAGATTGCAAAACCCTGATGTAGAACATCTGGAACATCTGCTGGGGGCGCAGGCAGGAGAAGGCTGTTCCCTACCCTTCGAATTTTGATTTTTAAAATTTTAAAATTATCATTTTTATAATTAAAAACCTGGTAAAACCAAAATGATCAGAAGAAAACCAAATAAGTATGTTATGTCAAGATGTGACTGATTTTTATTATTCGTAATATAGGAAATAAAAATAACGATGATTGAGAATTGAACTAAATGGACAGAACTTTAAAGAAACCTTCATACTGTGTTTCCAGTCCTAAGTATAATCAAGAAACAGGCTAGAAAAGGTTACATGCATTGCATCTTATCCTCCCAGAAAAGCATATTTACTGCAAAATTCAGAATATCTCTCCTCTCATATTTAAGTTTCCAGCTGTTACAAAAGTGAAAATAATCTTAAATATGTTTTAATGCACAATATCCCTTGTGGAGTATAGAGAAGGGATTTTTTTAAAAAAAAATATCAAGTGGAATACAGGATTCTATTTCCCTACCTATTTTGACATTTCTTCTAAATAGGAATTCAAGCTGCCACGTTATAGCATGGAAATTCTATTTCAAAAGGTCCAACTCAACATAAAAGGGTTAGAAGATTAGTTGGCCTGACAATTCATGAAATGACCCAACTATCAGAAAACCCAGAAAAAAAAATTATAACAGATGGATGAGAAAATCAGGAAGATAGGTTTCCCTATGAAATCTGTTTTATTTTTCAAAAGCGGACACTCTCCATTTTGTCTTTGGATATTTGCTGTTTTCTCCTCCTTGACTAGATGAAAACAAGTTTCCTCACCAAGAAGGCAGGACTTAGTAGCCTGAACAGCAAGGTAGGAACAGCAAAGCTAGTTGTGGTATGTGTTATGAGACCTAGGTTTGTACAAATTTGCCCTTAGGTGTCATGTGTGTAAAAATCCAGGAACTCAGAAGCACCTACTCTCTGACTTTAAAATGACTGAAATCCACCTCTTCAGGAAGCTAATAATCTTCCTCCCTTCTTCTGTTTTCTTTTCTTCTCAGCCTTCTTTGACATCTTTATATACAGTATATAAAGACTCTGAAGTATTTATCTATGAGGTCTGTTCAAAAAGCATCAAACCTTCATTTTTCCCACATACACAAATGAAACACGGGGATATCCTTTGGTGGAGATGTGTAGAGGACATTCATGTACGTGCATGATTTTTTTCCCGCCCGCAGAAAGCGTCAGTCGCTGGCAGGCGGCCTAGGAATGAGCAAGTATAGTGAGTGCCCGTCGGATTTGGCAGCTTCATCATGATCATGCACCCGCCCACTCTTCACATCGGATTCTTGACCAAGCACAGCATTCCTGTGGTTCGTCAGGCTTCCTGACATGGCTCCGTGCGATTTTTGGCTATTCCCCAGGTTGAAAATGCCACTGAAAGGGAACCCAATTTGAATCAAGAGAAGACATGCACAACACGATGGCCCAGCTAAACACCATTCCAAAAGTGTTTCCAACAATAGCAGAACCACTGGGAGAAATGTGTGCATTACCAAGGGGACTACTTTGAAGGAGATCAGGGTAAATGCGTGATGGTTCAGCGACTAAGACACTGAGCTTGGCGATCAGAAGGTCAGCAGTTCAGCAGTTCAAATTCCTAGCGCCGCATAACAGACTGAGTTCCCATTACTTGCCCCAGCTTCTGCCAACCTAGCAGTTCGAATGCATGTAAAAATGCAAGTAGAAAAATAGGGACCGCTTCAGTGGGAAGGTAACAGTGCTTAGGCATTCAGTCATGCCGATCATATAACCACAGGGACGTCTTCGGACAGCGCTGGCTCTTCAGCTTAGAAACGGAGATGAGCAACACCCCTAGAGTCGGACACAACTAGCACATGTGTGCAGAGAATCTTTACCTTTTTAATTTTATGAATAAATGTCCTTTTTCTGAAAAAAAGGTTTGAACACACCTAATCTAATAAAAACTCTCCAAAGGGATCTAGCCTTTAGCACATGCCCCCTCTCCAGATGGGTTACTGAAGGAAGGAAATTGGTAAATTAAAGGCAGACTGATTTGTCAGACATAAACTGGCATACCATATACACTCTCTCCCAAAAGGTTGCTGGGAGGCTATGGACTGATTTCAAGAATTATCTTGATTCCCCTTGCGTAAACTAGTGGGAGTGCAAGCCAGCACATACTGTGCACACACACAAGTGTTTCATCCATACTACGCAGCCTTATGTCAGCCTTATCAGGCACATCAGACAGAAAACACAACCAGATTAAGTTAATTCTGCTTTATTGTAGAATTTCATTAACAGAACTGTCTGAAAGTTCAATTCTCCCACCATCTCCTTTAAAGTTGAGAATTTAGGGACCTCTCTCTAGCTCTGCTTTCTATGCAGCTGTGGGCTATGCTGGCTTTTATCTGAACATTCAATAAGCAGCATCTCTTCCCAGCATATCCCAAGGTCATTCCAACATAACATTAAGACCTTGTGAGGCTGCTGCCTTCTAACCCTTCAATACTCCATGATTCCCTCCCTTTTTTAAAGTAATATCTAATTAAACTATGCTGGTTGAATGATTACCCTGTAATTGTTTAATGGATATATTTTCCTTGACGTAGAATGGAGTTGTGTTTATTTAGGCCAACATGCTTAAAAGACAGTATCCACAGGGAGAAAACTATCGGAAGAGAGATGTTAATGTGTTTTTACTTCGGCAGAGATCCCAGATCCAAATCTGTGTCAGAATCAGGATATTTTTTTCAGAATCAGATTTTATTTTTGCCATGTGTGTCAGGACACACAAAGAATTTGTCTTCAGTGAGTATGCTCAATACCTACATACATATATAACAAGGATACAAATCTGTATCAACTTGTAATAAGAAGCTGACCAGTTATTCCACATAGCATTGAGCATACAAATAATAATAATCAGCTTAAAGAAACTGGTAGCGGGAGAGAGATTTAGCTTAACACGAAGGAAAAATTTCTACCCCAAAGAATAGACTGCCAATTGAAATACTAGTACCAGCAAGGGTTCAGAATTTTAAAGTACAGCAAAAAAAATAATGTAGCTACATACCTGCAAGAAAGGATTAAACTTAATTAATCAACCTCTCAAAATACATGAGGTTAGCCGAGTTCCTTTCTTAGTTCCAACCCTTCAACATTAAAACAGCAAAAAAAATTGCAGGGAAAACAGATCCTGATCCTGCAAAATCACATTGCAAGTGTTAAATCTGATTCTATGAAGTGAAGTCAGCATTTATTTGTCCTGCTAGAATTTCAAATATTTCAAATCAATGTTTTTCAAACCGTTCACAATATCTAGTCAAATCAATGCAGAACAGCTGCCTTACAAAAAGGAATTTGAGGGAAACAGAACACAAGAGACTTCCTCCTTCCTTCAGAGCTTTGTTTGGATAAGTAATTCTTCACCATTATCTTAGCTTACTTGAGTTGTATTAGGAAATTATCTTCTCCACTAAAAACAAAAAAAGGAAAGAATTCAGCAATTGGTAAACACACAGCTCAATACTTACAGGTTTTCCCATTTTTAGGCAAATCAGTGGTCGTCAACCTGTGGGCCAGGGCCCACCAGGGGGCTGCAAGAAATTTTTGGTGGTCCGCAAGAAAATATGGAGATTATTTTTTTGTATAGTTCTATGGTTCATGTTTGTGTGTGTGTGTGTGTGTGTGTGTGTGTGTGTGTCTGTCCATCTGTCTCTGTTTCTCTCATTCTCTCTCTCTCTCTCTCTCTCTTTCTGTTTCTGTCTCTCTCTGTCTCTCTCTCTCTCACTCACTCTCAAGCAGGAACAAATATCACACTGAAATGTGTAATACAAAGAAACTTCAATTATTTTGCAATAATTAAACTAACTGTAATAATTTTTCTACAATTGAACAACTTTTAAAGATTTTGTTATGATTAACTAAGCATTTATGATTTTGTTATAATTAAATAAGCTTTTTAAATTTTGTTATATTAAATCAGTGCCCTTTATATTAATAAAATGGAAGTTCTCTGATCATTATTTTACAAATGTATGTATCTTTTTTAAAAATTGGTATCAATGGTCCGTGGGATTTAAAATTATGAATTTGGTGGTCCCTGAGGCCCAAAAGGTTGGCGACCCCTGTTCTAAATCACTTCAATGTATTGCTTGGAGAGAGTCCTCAACTTACAACGATTCATTTAGCGACCAGTCAAAGTTACAACAGCACTAAAAAAAGAAACTTGACAGGATTTCACACTTAAAATCAAAGCAGCATCTTCATGATCACATGATCAAAATTCAGGCACTCGGCAACTGGCATATATTTCCGACAGTTGCACTGTCCTGGGGTCATGTGATCATCATTTGATCCCAGCCAGCTTCCGCCAAGCAATGCCAATGGGGAAAACCAGATTCACTCAAGAACTACATGATTCACTTCATGTGATTCGCTTAACATCTGTGGCAACAAGATCATAAAATGAGGCACTCACTTAGCAACTGTCTCACTTAGCAATGAAAATGTGATCTCAAACGTAGCCCTAAGTCAAAGTCTACCTGTACACAATCTTTCAGCAACTGCTATTCATACTGCCTCACCTCTTTCTGAAACTGAAGGGAGGAATTTAAAACTGAAACCTTTCTCCGGCTTCTCTTTATCGCCCAACCTGGAAAGTTTAATTTGCTCCAGCTACAATTTATTAATAAAAGGGACCTGAGACCAGGACTGTTCATGGTTTCTTCTACATGCTGTCACTAGCCTCAAACAAATGTCTGTCTCCTGAATTCAAAGGGGAAGAAAAACAGCAGCTTACTCTTAAGTTACAAAAAAGAATTTTAAGCTTCTTGTCCTTGTGTGAGAAATAGGAAGGAAAGGAAATGTCCAAGGCCACAACTCATTCTTCTGACAGGAAATCACAGGTTGTTATTAAATCAGAAGTGTGTATCAGGCCTTGTCGAGGCACTACACAGGCACAAAATCAGACTATCTCCCTACTCGCCATCCCCAGACAGACTCAAGGTGATCAGGGAAATAAAGTTAATACAAAAAATTAGGAAGCTACATAAACAAGATTTTTTTCATTTAACAGCAACCAAGAATCCTGTCCTTTATATATGTTAGTCCCAAGCTTTGAATCTTGAGTCTTCTCCCTCCCATAATAAGATAACTACTTGTTTTATGGTCTTGAAAATTTCTGCTATATGCCTCTCGTTTACAAAATAGCTTTTTCCATTGTGAAAATCTGCGATTTCCACCTCAGCAGCTTCAACTCTGTGTTCTGTTTACAATGTTTTACCATATTACCTGGAATGTCAAAGAAAACCAGAATACGCATTTATTTTCTATTTCTATACTTTTTTTATTTAGGGACAAAGCATTCTAAGTTATTCTTTTCATCAGAATGTTATGAAGGAAAAACAGTAAAAAAAAACAACCCTAAGCGAAGATTCAGAATGCATTCAAAACATGTAACAATAAAAAATAACAGTTCATTTAAAGAACAAGCATAGAGAGAATTAAAGTTTCCAGAAGATCAAAATGAAAGAGTGGCTTTAAAAAAAATGGTTTAAATACCCTAGACTTTGGGCCTGACATCCACAGAGAAATCACAATTTCACAAAAAACTGTATATAGTGTTTGCAAAAGAAATACTTGCTACAAACCTACCCTCCACTGAAGACCTGTTCACTGCACGAGTCAGAAAGAGGGCTGAGAAAGTAATAACAGACCCCTCACACCCTGGACATAAGCTATTTCAACTTCTTTCATCCAGACGTCACTACAAGACATTGCAAACCAAAACAACTTGACACAAAGACAGTTTCTTCCCTCATGTCATCACTCTGCTAAACACTGTTACACCACAACACTGTTAAACTAGCCAGTAGGGATGTATCACTATTATCCTTCTTATCTTTCCTATTACCTATTACCTATTCTCTTATTTGTATGACAATTAATATGCTGTTTGTACCCTACAATCTACAGCAGTTTTATTTAATATCGTAGTATAACTTGTAGATTGTTTAACTAGAATTCTATCATTGTTCCATGCCTATCACAAAAATGTATCTTATGACATGAGGAACGTATTTTATGACATGATGAATGTTTTTATGGCAAGATGACATGATGAATGTATTCTATGACTATGATGATAATTTATCACTTGTAGGTTATATGTACATTGAGAGCATATGCACCGAATTCCAATCACACTTGGCCAGTAAAGAATTCTATTCTATTCTATTCTATTCTAAATGGAAGGCTTCAATAGCTTATCATATTTCTCAATGGAAACATTATTAATGGCTGATAAACTTTTCTTAGCAATATCTTGTTCCTAACTCACAAATCTCTCCTATACTATAAACATTCAGGGAGATAACATATCCACTGACACACTACCCAAAGCAAGAAGAATATGTTCAGATCCAGAATTGTACAGACCACAATTGACTTCAGCTTCATCAACTACTTAGCGTTAGATGAACAATCTTGATTGAACGTTAGGCCTCTTCTGATTTGGCTCTTTACATCTTTACCAGAACTACACAAAAACATTAGGCACACTTACTTCTTTACTAGTGACACAATTTATCACAAATAACCAGGTGCACTATGAATTATCACTTCGTGAAACAGAGTGTTTCATTAAACACATTTTAGTGTTAGATCTGAACATGATGGACTAAATCAAATCTCCATGCTTCAAAGCTGTGACATTTCCATATTATGAAACACATTATCCTGGAAATTCCTTTTTCTCTTCAGGAAGACTGAGAACTTTCCTTTTTTTAACAAGCTTCTGACTGGAGCCTGAAACATCCTTTGTACATATGTATTTGTATTACAGTGTACCTCGGTTCACGAACTTACTTCGTTCCACGATTCTGGTTGCGAATCGAATTGGTCACAAACCGAATCAAATTTCCCCCTAAGGTTCAATGTTCAATGCAACTGAGGTTTCACCTTGAGGAAGCCACGCCCACATGTCAGGGCAGGGAAGATGGCCGTGGGTCGTGTTCACCACCCAATGCGAAATTTGCGAACAGAAATAACATTTTACAAATGCTGCTCGCGAACCGAGGTATTACTATATATGTAACTAATCTTTTTTCTGTTATTTTCTGGGTTGTTTCACTTTGTTGTTATATACAGCTCAGAATCAAAAGACGGATGGTGAAGAAGCATAGTAATATAATAAAAAAGCAAAATATACAGTGTGCATTTTCCCAAAGAAACATAACATACCATGCTAAGGATATATGTTATTTGTCATGATAACTTTCTCAGCCGCTATATATAATTATTTTGTTCTGCCTTTAATTGTTTTACAATTGTTCATCACCCAGAATCACTTGGTTGAGATGGGCGGCTATAGAGATTTATTAATTAAATAAATGCTGGCAGGGTTGGCAGATCTATTCTGGTATGAGGTACAGACTCATTACATTTCGTAAACTTGTGCACACAGTGATAAAGTACTATTTGACAGCTGAAACAGATGCCAAACAACTATCGCCTACCAACCATGCAATGCGGCATAGAAAACATGTCATCGAAGAGGTTACTTTTGTGCCAGTGCATCGAGCATTTGTGAACATCTCACATGTCTGGAGTCGTGCACATTCCTCTCTGAGTGCGTGAGGGGGGCACACTCTTATCTATTGCTTTCATATTGTCTCTCATGACTTGAAGATGAATTGCTTCAATTGATGTCCTTATCCCATGAACCCTAAAGAAATACTTAGAAGGAAAGGGTTATTAGAAACAGTGCCATCCTGGATCTCTCCAGCATGCCATTTCTATTGTTTCTATTGACACACAACTGTGGGTGCATCAAGCCAGATTTGTCTACAGCCCAATTCCCCCCAAAATAGATTTCTTTCTTTTCCTTCCTTTCTCTTTTTCTTTCTTTTTTTCTTTCTTCACTCATTAACCTATCATGAAACTGGTAGACATCAGGCACCAAGGCCAATAGAACTTATTCAGCTTTTAACAGGTGGCTGCATAATTCATGATGAATAAAGGAAAAGAACCCAAGGATGAAATTAAAACAGACGCATTGTCTTTTAAAAAAGAAACTAAATTAGCATTATGATCAGCTGGCTCAAGAAGCACAGGTGATGAGAATGAGGAAGGATCACTATGCGGGGGAGGGGAAATGTTTCTACAGCAGAATTATCCACATTTAGCATGCTTTCAAAGGCTGCAGACTGGCTGAGGCAATGGAGACTGACTGGTAAATTCAATATGATTCAAAGACTACAGAGAGACAAGAGTCGAAACTGATGCAACAGAAGAATATCAGCTCTCAGAACATGTCCCCACATTTCTCTCGGCTTTCTTGTGCGTGGTAAAATAAAGATTGCAATGTTGAAACCCTCTAAAGGTCTGCAAAATCGATACACAAAGATGGTTACAGCACATGCCCAATGAGAGTAATCACTATTGAAAGTTGAGAAGAGTTTTCAGTCACTGTCCTCAAACCAGTCTCATACAGATAGACCTCAGTCTACAACCATTCATTTAACAACTTGGTGGAAAAAGTTACTTAAAACCAGTCCTTGCACATACAACCGTTGCAACACCTCCACGGTGACTCCATCAAAAACTAGGGAGCTTGGCAATAGGTATGTATTTATGATGGTTGCAGCATCCTGGGGTCATGTAATTGCCATTGGTGACCTTTTCCCAGCTGGCTTCCGAAAGCAAAATCAAGTGAAGCTGGTTTCACTTAATGACATCATTCACTTAACATTCTTCAAATGGCATATCTTCCAACCATCTCCCACTGTCATTCCAACATAGCATTAGACCTTGTGATGTTGCTGCCTTCAATACTCCATGATTCCCTCCCTTTTTTAAAAAGTAATATCTAATTGAACTATGCTGGTTGAATGATTTTCCTGTAATTATTTAAGGCATATATTTTCCTGAACATAGAATGGAGTTGTCTTTTAAGCCAACATGCTTAAAAGACAGTATCCACAGAGAGAAAACTATCGGAAGAGAGATGTTAATATGTTTACTTTGGCCGAGATCCCAGTAGTAAGACATAACAAATATTTCCAAATCTGTATCGACTTGTAATAAGAAGCTGACCAGTTATTCCACATAGTATTGAGCATACAAAAGAAATGAGCTTAAAAGAAAGTGGTAGTAGAAGAGAGATTTAGCTTAACATTAAGGAAAATTTGTACCCCAAAGAACAGGTATGTATATTAGGATAGATGTAGCATCCTGGGATCACGGGATTGCCATCTGTGACTTTTTTAGATGGCTTCTGAAAGTCAAATCAAGTGAAGTTGGCTTCGCTTAATGACTGTATGATGCACTTAACAACCATGACAAAAGAGGCTTGACAGTCAGGTGTGAGTTTCTTAACAACCTCGCTTAGCAATGGAAATTCTGATCTCAATCATGAGTCGTAAATCAAGGGCTAACTGTACTTGTAAGTGTGGCTTTCTTGAAATTCCATTCAAATATGATGACTGTCGGGATCTTTTGTTACTCGAGACCTCCAAGGCTTCTTTGCATACTTGAGATCCCTCTAGAACCCCCCCCCCCAAATTTTAAAAAATCTAGAAGGAAATTTGTATGCTGAAAAATGAAATGTCAGCATGTAAGAAAATATTTCTTGCGTAGAATGCCTCTGGCCTCTGTTTGAGCCCCAAAGGCATTCTTATAAATAAAACAGTCACACACCGCAGCAGTGGGATTTCTTAGAAGTCTACTCATCATTGTTAAAAATAAAGAAACAGGGAGATGGGAGGTAGGGGCACAAATGACAAAATTTGTGCGATGTCACATCAGATAGATGCCAGAACCTACCTTTTTGCATCAAATATCAGGGCCCAAGAACGCAATTGTGACATTTGTATAAGGACATCATTGTGTATGTGTTTCTATGTCTGCAATTATTTCGAGACAGTGATGCTTTACTCTGAATGCCACTATGTATCCTTGGGGCAAAAAACAAAACAGAACAAAGATATAATGAGGAATACCCTAATCCAATCGCTTTCTGTTAAATGAGCATTTTGTGAAGAAGCCTTACCTACTAAGAAAGCGATTTTGTGAAACAATGTCCTTACACAACTGCAATAGTTGGGGAAACCCTCATGTAAACAATCCAGTGCAAATACTGTAGATAGTCCTTCTTTAGCTACCACAATTGAGACCAGCAATTTGATCATAAAGTGGAATAGCCGCTAAGTGAAACCAATACTGTGCTTATGATCTTACTTGACTGGCTCAAGGTTGACTCAGCCTACCGTCCTTCCAAGGTCGGTAAAATGAGGATTCAGATTGTTGGGTGCAATATGGTGATGTTTGTAAACTGCTTGGAGAGGGCTATAAAGCACTGTGAAGTGGTACATAAGCCTAAGTGCTATTGCTATTGCTCTTTCAGTTTTCCTTTGCTTTACAGACTGGCAAAGGTCATAAATGTGAGAATTGATACCAAAGTTACTTTTTCATCCTCTTTGTACCTGTAAACAGTCAATAAATAAGGTAGTTGCTAAAAAAGAACTACCTTTGTGAATGATTCACTAGCTTGATCATATTTGGTAAGAAACTTCAAATTTGGTCAAGCTTCCTCTTTCTAGAACAAAACAAATAATGTGCATTGTGAAAGAAATGCTGACATTTCATTTGTCTGTATTCAGCCCTTATGTTCATCTTGAGGAACATAAATATCAAAATAAAGAAAACAGATGGTTATAGAAAATAGCAAGTTTTGTTAATTTGGAGGCACCAAATTCCATTCAATCTACACATTCGTACATGGCTGTTTATTCTCATGTTCCCCAATCTAAATAAATATTTGCTTCTTTCCCAATCTAGATGAACATCTAGATTGCTTGTTCCCCCATCTAGAGCAAGAAGAAAATTCATAATGTGAGCAGGATTTTATGAAGATATTTTTTGCAGTTTATCTTACTTTTTCCATCCAGGATGTCATTCTTGCATTTGCACTAGTACATCTGTATTTCAGCTACAAGACGTTTCCATTTTTATACCCAATCTTGGGCTTTATTATAAACTGCGTATTAGATACAGCACAGATGACCAAGCTGATAAAAGCAATTGCCTCACATAAATAAAGCACATGTATTTTGTTACAATCCGGAAGGAAAATTTCACTCAATTTGTCACTCATACAGAGAAGACCGCTGCACCTGATTTGTAACAGGGAAAAAGCAATGCACATATATGCACCCAGATTTAATTTGGGAATAGCTAATCTGACTGCATGCATAATATACATTATCCCAATGTTATAGACCACCTCATAAGCATGTTGGGATTGAATCAGTCAGCTGTGAACTACACCATGTATTCCAATTTCCAAGTTCTTGTTTGCGCCATAATATGCCGTCAGGTCACAAACTCAGCAATTGCAAGAAAACAGAACCAAACACACCTCAGTGTCAGGAGCCTTCTTAAAGGAGCTCAAATCTCAGTTGTTATAAAAGAGAAACATACTTCTAATAAACAGTTAAGGAGAAATTTCCCAACAGTTAGAACAATTCATCAGTGGATCGACTTGCCTCCAGAAGTTGTAGAAGTTCCCACACTGGAGATTTTTAAGAAGAGATTGGGAAACGATTTATCTGAAATGGTATTCGCTTCCCTGTTTGAGCAGGGGATTGGACAGGAGAAAAATCCCAAGGTGCTTTTCAACTCTGTTGTTCTGTTATTCTAACTCTAGAATCTTATCAAGTAGCCTGCAAATTTAGTACAGTTGTTCCAGGACTGATCAACAAATGGTGGTGCTTATTCAAACTAAAAAATGACAGCAATTTCCAAAATTTTCAGGGAAAGAAGAACTAAATTTTACAATTTTCCATGTTAGCCTTAATTTCAGCACACATGAGATTCTCTGCTTATTCCCCCCCTTTTTTTCTTTTCTTTCTCTTAATCACAAGAAAAAGGCTGCCTTTTTTACAAACAGTAAGTCAGCTGTGTTTCTGGGTCAGCAAACCCAAGGAAACTATGTCCTGGAGCGTTGTCCTTTATTATTTATTTATTTATTTATTATTTTAATTTTTATACCACCCTTCTCCCGAAGGACTCAGGGCGGTGTACAGCCATAATAAAAACATAAACAACAACAGTACTAAAAACCCAAATAAAAACATTAAATTTCTCGAGTTTAGCTTTGCTTCCTTCCCAAGGAAGTAAGTATTGTAGCACAGTGTCATTTGAAGTGAAATGACATGGGAACAAGTGATTTTACTTTTTTTTTAAAAAAAAGAGGGAACTATGAAGGTTTTTTCTGAATCACATTCTTTCCTTTTAGAAATGCGTGCTTTGTATAGAGGTGGTTCTAATTGATCTGGCTGACTAAAATAACTTAATGTATGTTTTACTTGCAAACGTATATCCCTCCCTTCAATTACAATCCATCTTTTAAGATAGGGTGGAGGGAATCCTTTCTACAATACCAAATGACACTGTTGATCAGTATTTATTGCTATCCAATCTGATACTAAAGAAGGAACAGAAACTAACAGGCTGTTGCCGACAATGATATTATGGTTTGTCCAGTTCAGGACAAATAATGTTATTTAGTACTGCAGTTTTCTCTCACACAAACGATGGTGGCTGTACTAGATAAAAGAAAGACCCTCAACCCATTTCCTCACTAGGTCACTGCTTCATCCCACTTCAGTCCTACCATCCAATCTTTTCTAAGGAAAGGAAATCTGTATTACTTTCTATTAAAATCTGGATTTTCCATGCCCACATAAACGTGGTAAATAGGGTTCAATTTAAGAAGTACAAGGGATGCATGGAAAGTGCAATCCAAACACCCATCTCCTTACGTATCATCTTTATCTCCTTAGGAACTTTCTCTAAACAGGAATCAAATTTAGTAACATAATCTCACTTTAAGGGAGAGAAAAATTTTGCAGTGGAGTCTTCCAGGTATTTTCTTGACTCTCTGGCTGACCAGCAGCTATTTCTTGTATTATTGTGGCAATACTAATTCAAATACAACATTCTGTTGCTGAATGTATATCTCCTTGAAATATGAATAGCAGAGGACAAACAAATTAAATTTAACATACATGTTGCCATTCGTAGTATTTTTAAGCAGATTCTAATTTGTATAATTTGAGAAAACAACTGCAGATAATCTCTTCTCTATCCTTTAGGGAAAAAAGGGTTATAGTGTAAGAAAATTGCAGTTACTTATTCTACAAATGTGGATACTTTTCTAGTCCCAAAAGTCTCTGTGTGGTACACAACAAAGAAAACAGTAATACAATTACATCAATCTCAATAAAAACATAATAACAAAGAAAATCCAAAGGTTTCCACAATCATCCTAAAGAACCATTAAAGAGTCTTTTTCCAGGTGAGTGTGACTCTGTTGAGAGTTGGACTGATGTTCTCAGATGGCCCAGCTGTGTTATGCAAGAAAAGCAAATTTTTGATAAAATGTAATCTATATTCTTAGTCTCTGATAACCTCTAGACTACACATGTCAGACAGGAGGCCTGCGGACTGGATACAGCCCGTGAATTGCCTATATCTGGCCTGTGGGTGTATCTAATTGCCTGTATCCGGTCTGCACTCCCTGGAAGTGGGGGTGATGGAAATGGTAAGGGGTCTTCAGTCGCAAGATGGCCATTGGCAGCCACAGGGAGATTGGTGGGGTCTGTGGTGGGGGTCTGCAGTAGTTTCTAGCGGGTCGATGGGGGGTTGTGGGGGTTCATGGGGGATGTCCTCAGGGATCATGGGCGGAATGGGGGATTGGTGGGTGTTTCCAGGGGTTAAAGAGGGGGAGGTGGGAGGGTGGGCTGCGGCTGTGGCAGTGACACTGGCTGTAATGACAGTGGGTCTGACACCCTGTTCTAGACACCGGTTCATGGTTTCCACCTTGGCCTGGATAGCAATTGGTTTCATCAGGTGCAATGGTACCAACCTCACTCCAAACCAATAGATTGCTTCTCTCAAGTGAAAGAACCAAGTTATTATTCGCATTACAATAGCTTGATCATTGATTCTCTAAGAATACTAATTGAAATTCCCTGGTCATAAGTGAAACCATCATATTACATTGCTGTTTGTTTCCAGTTCTTGCATACACTCCAGTTGAACGCCAAGTAATCTAATAGAACCAATAGGGGCACTTCCAAATTACAGAGGAGGTCATTCAATAGAGTGCCTAGGCCAGAAACCTGGCTGAAAGGAATCTAAATAATCATTTCCTCTAGGATCCTGTGTAGGTGATTTTCCATCACATTCTCCAGCATGGAAAGAGCAAACATTGTCAAGTACAACAGGATTAGAATGATGGAAGACCAATGAATCTTCTGTCACATTAGAATCTGTTGAAGTTTCTTAATTAGACAGTAATTGATGGCCAGTCATATCATTAGATGACATGCAAAAATCAGCTTGATTCTTCATGAAAAGCAGTAAATCATTAGCTATATAATATACAATTATTGCATTTTTAATAGGTAGGAAACAGCTTCTTGTGGAATTTAAGTCTCAGATCCTAATAGAGCTGAAGTATGACTATTATGCACAATGGCTTGGGAAATTCTGCCACTGGCTATTGTCTCTCAAACAACAAAGCATCTTGCCAAGTGACACCAAGTGACATTGATATGGACAATAGCACAATTAGAATAGCTGGACATTTTGCTGAAAGTAGATAATCTCCTTTACTACACCGAATACCAACTGCACAGACCACTTCAGCCTTACTTGTTTCACCAACTGATTTTGCATTGTTTATAGAGATCTACATGGAGTTGATAGCCATTTGCACATCGGATGCTAAAAAATACCCGGTCCCTAACACCAGAAGAACTAGCTGTAATTTCAAGGTTTATTATTAAAACAAAAGGGACCCTAGCCGTATTGACGATCCGCAATTTAACGCACAGGCATTTTTTTTGTCACTTCCTCTTTTGCTCTTAAAGCTGGTCACAACAAAGTATGTGATTAAATCACTGGAACAATGCTGACTATGAAAGAGACAAAGGTTTTTCGGAGTACTCCGAAGGGAGCAGGAAGGAAAAAAAAGAAGATTGGCATTAGATTTTAAAGGTATATTTGAAAGAGTGATCATTTTATTTTATTTGAAATCTGTTTTCAAGTCCCCAGAGACTTTCCACTTTATCAAGAGAGACACATTCTTCCTAATGAAAGGTTACTGACCTTCACGAATGTGACAGTTCAATTACAGCCTATTCATATGCAGAACGGCCGTTGATAAAGGATTTAGAAAATGTGACTTGCATAGCAAAAGAGAAAGGGGGAAAAGAAAAAGGAAAAAAGATGCCTGAGAATGTATTTTCATATAGCGAATTAAGAATTATAAATAAGATTCACTCAGGTGGTGGGGAACCATTTTTTTCCCCATTTTCCTCTTGCCCAGCAAACCATTAGATTTGCTTCAGTGAATACATTGACTTTTCTCTTTCTCTCCTTTTTTTCTATCCTGCTAATATTCCTGTCTTTTTAATCCCCTGAACTATTAAACCTAACAAATCATAAAGCCCTTTGGCTGCTTAGATGCAGGATTTCATACCTTTCCCCCTCCATTCTGGCTGGCAGTAAGGCGATGTTTCTCTCATTTGTAGCATCTTAAGGGAGTGGAAACTTCCCATAAAATAATGGTTATTGAGCTGACATACATATACACAGATATTGCCCTAATTGTCTTGTATTAACATCTTGGTCATGTCAGACAAAGTTCTAGTTTTTCAGCCTTCTTAATGCCCAAATTAGATTTTGGCAAGATTTGCCAGTGTAAGAAAGACATCTGTTTGCCTGAATATTACAGGCATGGGAACATTGAATACAAGGATATGTAGTACAATGTTCTGTAAAGCAGGGGTCTCCAACCCCAAGTCTGTGGACCACTACCAGTCTGTAGCATGCCAGCAACTGGGCCGTGCAAACAAGCCAGGCCACATCCATAGGATGCAGGCAGCATGCAAAGCTACGCCCCTTCCAATCCACCTTTCCAAAGGAAACTGTCCCTGGTACACAAAAGGTTGGGGGCCACTGCTGTAAAAGAAAGAAACAGTGGGTCTCTCAAGTGAGCCACAAACACACACACACAGTCACCCTAGAACGATTTTGCTGTACCTGTTCCTGTAAATAAAATGCATTTATGATGGTTAGTTGTGGCTTGTGAGCTGATTTCATTTTCTCATAAAATGTGCGTGCATAAAAGAGTACAAATATATATTTCAGGTAGACTGTATTTTTCCCTGAAGTCATTGTTTTCACTGTTAATATAAAAATTCAGACTCAGGGAGAAAACACTATATTACAAAGATTTTGTTTAGCAATATTTCTTGAGACTTCATGATCTTCCTTGAGTTTAGGAAAGATACCCCTAACAGTTCCACTGAAAATAATGGAAATCGAATTAGTCAGAAATTAACTTTAGGACAGTCCCAAATACAGCTGTCTTGTTACTATAATTCAAATTCCATAGAAAACAGATTAAGGATACATACAGAGGTACTTAGAGAAGCAAGTACCACATTTCCCTTGGCACTTAACCATGCTTATCATTCATGAATCAAATTAACAATTCACTGAATTGAAGCACTACCTCATGTTAATGCATATGTTCTTGATAAGGAAAACATCTAATATAGGTTCCAGCGATTTTAACCACTCAAGTGCATCCAAGCACTTAAAAAAAATGCACTGCTTTGGTATCAATAAAACCAATCATATAGCTATTGTGGGATAAACAGCAAAGAAGTCTTACAAGCTGACAAAGAAAGAAAGGGAGTCTCCAGTGGTCATTTCTAGCTTATTAGCTTTGACCAGCAAGACATACATACCCTTGATGGAATTCAAACCTGGGCTGGATGACATGTTAGGCTAATGTCTTAACCACTGAGCCACAGGTTCTCCCTCTCTTTGTTGGCTTGCACCAGGGTTAGGATTTTTTGTTTTATTTTGTTTTTTTGTGGAATGTTAGTGAAATGTTAGTCTATACAATTTCCCCGATTCATACAATTTTACTTTATTCCACTTGGCAACCTGTAACTGATGAAGAGATTCATCTTCTGTGCAGGCCTCATCCAGTTTTAAGGAGAATAGCTGATAATGACTTAATATTGTATCCTACAAAGCCACAAGCTAAAGCAAATCTGCCTAGCCATGATTCACCTTAATCCGTAAGGCCTGAATATCGCTGCTTTGTATATACCTAATGGAGAGAAAGGGGAAGGAGAAGGAGAAGGAAAAGGGGAAGGGAGGAAGGAGGGATACAAGTGAATTCCATTAGAAACCTAGCAGACAGCAAAAGAAAATTCTTCAGCCAGCAATGCTGCTCTCTCTTTCCTACTTCTATTGCAAGTCACTTTCATGCTTCCTTCTCCTGACGGTTGAATTTACACAATACACTAGTCAAGACTAAAGATATCATAGAGTTTATCAGCTTAAGAATATTGTATTGCAGAACTAAGAAAAGCTAGATTTACGCAGTAAAATCATCAAAAGGTAGCTTTTGCCTTCGTTTCCCATAGTGTAATACTGATATCAAGTCAACTTTTCTTTCAGAGGAATGTAAAGTGGCATCCACACCAACCATCTGTGGTCTATGGGAACAGTAACGAGTAAGAGAGACATTCTGCTAATCACCTCAGGCTATTAATTGATCTCAGTGATTCAATACCTCTCATGGTAGGTTTTGGACCAGGCAGCTTGGAAAATGCATGGCAGGGAACCAAGGGAATAATGGATTAAACAGGCAAAGAGTTGGAAATGGGGACGAAGAAGAGAAGTAGCTAAAATGAACAAAAAACCCTTTGTGTCTTTGCATAGAAGGCAGCAATTACTGTATGAATTTTGGGATAAAAATTGCTGCCATTTATACATGTATATATTTTTTTGTAAATCATTTTTTTATTTTCAATATTAAATGAACATACACAGAGAAAGGGAAAAAAAGAAAAAGAAAGAACACAAAAGAAATAAAATAAAATGATAAAACAAATGATTCATTTTTCTTGCTTTTTTCCTCCTCCTCCTCCTCCTCCTCCTCCTCCTCCTCC
>JANHFO010002208.1:55653-67973 GCA_032468095.1 Pareas carinatus | reverse complement strand
AAAAACTTTTTAAATAAAAAAAAAAAAAAAAAAAAAGAAAAAAAGGATCCAACACAATATATAAAAATATAATTTTTGCAAGGTGAGAATAACCTGCTACCATCAAGGGAAAATCTGTTTTTTAAAAGACCAATTGCACAAATTCTCTGAAGTTTGGGTTCAAACTGATAAAAAGTTCAAAACCCCAAAACTATGCAGGAAAACAAAAACAAATTTAACTCAGTTCTTAACTAGAGATTTATCTGTATCTATTCAAGTAATAAACCCTTGGAACACATTATCTTTTGGATTCAGTATTATTTGGACATGCTTTTTAAATTCCAGATATTTCAAAAGCAGAAGCAGAAAGAGAATGATACCAGTTTATGTTTATTTTCACCCAGGCATATATGTTTATTTTACTCATTTAACTTGTTCATTGATTTGTTTACCCTTGAATTCTGCCCCTATTTCTATCTAGGGAGGGTGGGGTTGAGGAAATCGCCTTTGCATGAATGCAAATACCGTACTTGAGAGTTGTATATTCAGACTCACTGTTGTCACATAAAGGATTTGATTTAAATTTATCAGAAAAAACATCTGTTTTAGATTTTTTAGAAAACATTTAGGCATCTTTAGCCTTTTTTTTGTACTGAAAACTGCTGGTGAATTAAAATCTTTCTCTGAAGAATATTCAGCAAAATATCTTCCTCAATTTCACATAAGATGAAATATTTGGGAGCAGCTACAAATGCAATCTTATTAATTTTTAATATCCACCTTCATATTGCTGAAGAGAGACAGATACTTGAATCCCGTACCTTTTAAACCTTGTCTCATGGGTCATGGCTTTATTTTATTGGCCAGTTTAAATAAATATTATAATTTTTCACAGAGTATCGATAGGAATAGAAGTAGTACCACCATCATTTATGTGATGTTTTTGTGACATAGGCCCTCCATGCAACTGACAGCAATAAAAACAAAATCAATACAACTGAAATCAAAGTGGAAATGGAAATCAGTTGAACATTAAAACTTGGAGGCCAAAACATATGAAGAATGATTGCAGGATTTGGGTATGTCTAGTCTAGTGAAAAGAAGGACTCGGGTGACATGACGGCACTGTTCCAATATGTGAGGGGATGTCAACCTATTCTTCAAAGCACCAGAAGGCAAGAAAAAAAAACAATGGATGGAAAATAACCAAGGAGAGAACCAACCTAGAAAAATAAGGAGTGAGAACAATAAAGCAGTGGAATGACTTGCCTTCAGAAGTTGTGGGTTCTCCATCACTGGAGACATTTAAGAAACTGAACAGCCACTTGTCTGGAATGGTATAGGACCTCCTGTTTGAGCAGAGGATTAGATTAAAAGACCTTCAAGGTCCTTTCCAACTGCTGTTCTGTTATTCTTAGTTAAAGAGATTACATTAATTTTTTTATTAAAGAGTTTTAAACACAAATACAAAAATACAAAAAAAATAATATAATTAAATCCCTTGAGCAATTCCCTCCCCCTTTTCTCCACCCTTGCTAAACAACTTGCTAACTGGGTTAGTAGAAGGACTGTTTGACTGTGTTTTGATAACTGGACTGTTGTCTTCGAGATTGGACTGTGTCTGACTACTCTCGGTATAAAGGCTTTTTATACTTAACTGTAGTCTGTGCTTGTGTCATACTGGCTTGCACTGCTACTTTCTGGTACAGGCGTTTTCGTTCTGCGCACCATCCTTGCAATCAAGGAACCTGCTTGTGGCCAACATTGGTTATAAGCCAGGGGTGCCTGACAATGTCAATTCCCTCTTCTCTGTGACAGTCCCTCAAGTACTGGAAGACAGTTATCATGTCCCCCCAGTCCGTCTCTTTGATATGCTAGATGTATATAACTCCCTCAACCATTCATCATACAATTTAACTTCCAGACAACTTTGTCAGTACAAAATCCTTGTTGATTTTGATTTTGTTGAAAACGAAATCTCTGCTGGTACAAAAGCATTGTCAATACAACTACAGTAAGCTGAGAAGTAGAACAAATTAATATATAATATTTATATTATATTAATTATATTAATTATATTATATTATATTATATTATATTGTATTGTATTGTATTGTATTGTAGTGTAGTGTAGTGTAGTGTAGTGTAGTGTAGTATAGTACAGTATAGTATAGTATAGTATAGTATAGTATAGTATAGTATAGTATAGTATAGTATAGTATAGTATAGTATAGTATCATACTAGCTGCTGGTACCCGTGCTTCGCTACGGGGATTACCAAGAAAATTGAATGTTGAGTAAGAAAATAGAAGCATATAATCGAGGCCTCGGCCAGATTTCCCACCCAATCCCCATTTTGTAATTTTCGGGCCTGCTGCTTCTATCCAGCCCCGCACTCGCCTGCCCTGCTGCTCCTCGCCCGTTTGGAGATTAGAGTGCTCTAATTGTGCTCTCCCGAAAAACTCAAAATCAAACAACAGGCTGCGAAAGCTGTCCAATCAGGAGAAAGGTAACAAACGGTGTTGGATATTTTGTCCAATCAGAACCTTCTACCCATTCGGAATTAAAATTTTAAAATAACTCATGTAAAAATTAATATTGTGAAAAATCCTTTCTTAGTGAGCGCCTAGATGCCAAGATGAACATATATACCAAATTTCATGCTTGTAGCTTGAATAGTTTTCGAGATCTGGTGATGAGTCAGTCAGTCAGTTTTTCGGGTTTATATATATAGATTAATTATGAATCACATTTGCTCATCGTCCCAAGGGGCTCAAAGCTATGTATACAGGTGAAGTTCACAATATTCAAGTACTCCCCAATTTGGTGTACTCTGTATGATTTGAATGAGAGCTCTCAGAATTCCTGGCATGGACTGTGATTTGTGGGAAAATATTTGTATGGCATTACATCACAGAAGGTTGATACACAATATGCAAAGTTTTGAAATTAGCAAAAATACTCTTTGGATCTTTGCTACCATAAAAACAAAAATCCTGATTAAACTTTGAACAAGTGT
Source organism: Pareas carinatus (assembly GCA_032468095.1). Taxonomy (NCBI): domain Eukaryota; kingdom Metazoa; phylum Chordata; class Lepidosauria; order Squamata; family Pareidae; genus Pareas; species Pareas carinatus. The sequence continues at coordinate 64,975 of JANHFO010002208.1, read as the reverse complement.
GTAATTTATCTCTGGATATGTGACACATGGATAATATCCCCAAGGTGTATGTTTTCCAAAAAGCCAGTGAACGTTTTTGATTTTTTTCTTTGAAAATGTTTTGCTTCTCCAGTTACACAGAAGAAGCTTTTTGGATGAGAAATGAAATATTTTCAAATAAAAAAAACCAAGAAAGTTCACTTCCCTTAAACAGAATTGAAGAAGCTTCTTGGATGAGAAGTGAAATGTTTTCAAAGAAAAGAACCAAGAAAGTCCAGCTGCCTTTTGGAAAAAGCGGCTTTGGGACAACCAGGCCCTGGATGATTGAGAATCTCCCTAGATATAGCTAATGGAAAACTTTCTTGATATTGATGCCAAGAATAAATAAAATTTAAAAAACCAAGATGACAGGTTTTAAAAACGGTTGCATCTGTGATGATTCAATCCGATTTCTAGTTCCCCAAATACAAATGGTAAAATCTTGCATTGGTAATAAAACAGACTGCACAAGCAGCCAAGAGTAAAAATGGACTGGTTTTATGTTAATGCGAAATAAACACTTTATTCGATACATCCTCAAGCTATGTTAAAAACAGTTTAGTGTTTGTTGCAAACCTTGTCTTTGCATCTTTCTTCCTGTCTCTAGATCAGAGTTTGAAGTTCTCCACTGTAATCTCTGAAATAAATTCCCCTAAATCTGTGTAGCTAGTTTTCTTTTACTGACATAATGCGCCTTTATTAGTTTTTATGGGTCATTCTCTCTTCCAGATGAAATATTTTATGACCAGCCATGCAAATCTTTTAGGTTTTATGGCGCTACAATCCCAAGGCATAAAACTATGCCTAGTTCCAAATTACTGCTGTAGTTTTACTTTATAGTGACATGAAATTCTGTTGGTTTTTGAAGCGGAAGAAGGAGAGTTATTTTAGGCCAGGAGTGGAGGAACGAGGGCCCTTTTACCCTGTTTTCCCCAAAGTAAGGCATCCCCCGAAAATAAGACCTCCCCGAGAATAAGGCCTCCCCTCCAGTGCAGCTGGAGCAGACAGGAAGTTCTCGGTGGAAAAATAAGACATCCCCTGAAAATACGACCTAGCTCATCTTTGGGAGCAAAAATTAATATAAGTCGGTGTCTTATTTTCGGGGAAACACGTATGACTTATGGACTTCAACTCCCAGAATCCCTTGCTGGCTCAGGAATTCTGGAAGTTGAAGTCCACAAGGCATAAAGAGGCCATCATTATCACATCTGTTTTAGGTAATCCAGATTTTTGAAGCAGTTGTTGTTGTTCAATCGCTAAGTTTATTTATTTGATTTTTATACCACCCTTCTCCCGAAGGACTCAGGGCGGTGTACAGCCATAATAAAAACATAAACAACAACAATACTAAAACCCAATTAAAAACATTAAATACCTCGGCTGTCTAAAAATTAAAATTTCCAATTAAGAGGTTTAAAAGCCAAATTAAGAATAAAAGAGGGCTCAAGATAACCCAGCTTGAGTAAATAGTAAGTGCCCGACGGAAGGCCCGGACGAAAGGTCCGGAGATCAGTAATAGTTCGTATTTCCGGGGGAAATTCATTCCAAAGGGCCGGAGCTGCCACGGAGAAGGCTCTCCCTCTGGGGGTCACCAGCCAGCATTGTCTGGCTGACGACACCCTGAGGAGGCCCTCTCTGTGCGAGCATACTGGCCTGTGGGAGATATTGGCTGGTAGTAGGCGTTCCTGAAGATATCCTGGTCCCATACTATGGAGCACTTTAAAGGTCATAACCAAAACCTTGAAGCACACCCGAAAGACCACAGGCAGCCAGTGCAGCTCGCGCAGGAGGAGGGTTACATGGACACGGCCACACGCCCCCACAATCCCTCGTGCGGTCACATTCTGGACCAACTGCAGCCTTCAGGTGCAGTTCAAGGGGAGCCCCATGTAGAGTGCATTGCAATAGACTTATGCCGTTGTTGTTGTTATTGTTATTGTTGTTGTGAGAGATGGCTCTGCTCTTGGTTTTCATTCCAGAGTATAAGTGGGCTACTAAGAGTTACCTGCTTCTATTATTTTTCAATGGTCATATTGAATTTTACGTTCCACTGAGTGTACTTTTAATGCTATACACTCCCCAGGGATGGTTTGAAAGATACGGAAAACATAAATAATTTAATCAAACCAACAAACAAAGCACTTACATCCATGCTGTACAGACTGCTATTGTTTCTGAACCCTCACCCATCAGCTATTATTTATTATGATGATCGTTTGTCCCCCTTCTTACTGTCCATAGATATTTATAACGGCTAAAATTAAAATGACTATTAAACTACGTCAAGCTAAAACGACCTGGCTAAAACAGAAGATCTTGACTTCTTTCTTAAAAAACAGAAAGAGTGTGGGTGATAAATACTCAAGCTGTGTCTTTCAGAGCTTGGGAGCAATTTAGGAAAAACATCCTTAGATCTCAAAAAGTGAGGGAATCTCCAGAGTTGACATGATAGCAGTGTTCTTATATTTGAGGGGTTGTCACAGAGAAGAGGGGTTCGACCAATTTTTCAAAGAACATGAAGGCCAGACAAGGAACAATGGATGGAAACCGATCAAGTAGAGATTCAACCTAGAACTAAGAAGAAATTTCCTAACAGTGATAACAATCAACCTGTGGAACAGCAGCTTGCCTTCGGACGTTGTGGATGCTTCATCACTGGAAGCATTCAAGAAGAGACTAGACAACCACTTGTCAAAAATGGTATAGAGTCTCCTACTTGAGCAGGGGATTGAACTAGATCAGTGGTCACCAACCTGTGGGCCAGGGTCCACCAGTGGGCCACGAGAAAATGTTGGTGGTCCACAGGAAAATCTGGAGATTATTTGAATTTTTTATAGTTGTATGGCTCCTGTGTGTGTGTGTATGTCTGTCATTCTCTCTCTCTCTTTCTCTCTCTCTTTCTCTCTCTCTCTCTCTCTCACAAGCAGGAACAAATATCACACTAAAATGTGTAATGCTTAAACTTCAGTTATTTTGTAATAGTTAAACTAACTTTAATAACTTTGCTACAATTAAACAACCTTTAAAGATGTTGCTATAATTAAATAAGCATTTATGATTTTGTTATAATTAAATAAGCTTTTTAAATTTTGTTATATTAAATCGGTGCCTTTTATATTAATAAAATGGGAAGTTCTCTGATCATTATTTTACAAATGTATGTATCTTTTTAAAAAATTAATATTAGTGGTCTGCGGGATTTAAAATTATGAATATAGCGGTTCCTGAGGTCCAAAAGGTTGGTGACCACTGAACTAGATGATCTACAAGGTCCCTTCCAACTCTGTTATTCTGTTATTCCTGATGACTATTTGGAAAGACTCACATTGAAGTAGGACTTATTATTATTATCTGGAAAGACCCTCACAATGATCTCTAGCATACAGTCTAAGATTTTCACACAACTGAATATTCTAGTCTCAGAGCCACGTACCACGTCTTGTACCTACTGAAGTTTCCAGGCACTCCTCAACAGTAGCCTAAATTAAACCCCTTGCAAGAATGAAGATAAGCTGTAATCAGACTAGAGGTAGTCCTAAACCATTAATTTAGTGACCGTTCAAAGTTACACCGGCACTGGAAAAAGTAACATGATCATTTTTCACACATCGTAACATCCCTGTAGTCACATGATCAAAATTCGGATACTCAGCAACTGGCATGTACTTAGGACGGTTATAGTGCCCCAGGATCATCTGATCTCCTTTTATGGCCTTCAGACCAAAAAAGTCAGTGGGGAAGCCAGATTCACTTAAACAACCATTTCACTAACTTAACAATTGCAGTGATTCACTCAGCAACTGAGGCAAGGAGAGTCGTATAATGGTGCAATGCTCACTTGACACCTCTCTTGCTTAGCCACAGAAATCTTAGGCTCAACTGAGGTCGTAAGTCAAGGACTATCTGTACTGGTAGTGGACAGCCGTTCAAAAAGGGCAAGAGTAGAACTCACTGAAATAAATATGTGAACATATTCCTTGTTTCTACTCTCATCTGGTCATCCAGAGACAATAGATAGGAAAGGATCATTCCTAGAACGCAATCTCATCTTTAAAGGGGGCGGTTTCATTCACGAGCAGAACCAAAACGCTAGAGTCTTAAGACCAAAGCCTGACCATTTTATTCGGTGTAATTCCAGCTTGTTTACTCACATCCTTACTCTAATTGAACTCGGACAACAACAAGGAAACCAACAGCTTTGTTGTCGATGAATGACAAGAAACCTTTCCTACGTCCACAAGAGGTCTGCTTGATATCAAGGTGGCATTCGCTGCAGCGCCTACATAGGAATAAGTCCCACTGAGCTGTGAGGGGATTAATCGGTAAATGGAAGATTTCACTTGGCTGCAGAGTATGTGTGTTTCAAATCCTTTTGAAGTGGAACATCCTCTGGAATAAACATACATGGGAACTGTGTTTGCAAAAGTAGGCAGCCAAGAGAAACATAGGTACTTAAATGGCTTCAGTTAGGCATTTAACACCCATTCTACATAGCCAGATAGATGGATAATATGATAGATGGATAGTCGGATAGATGGATAGCCAGACAAGAAGAAAGTATGAATTTTACAACAGGCTACTCATGTTAGTTAACAAAATGACTTGCCGCCAATTCCTAACTTCAGAAATCGATTCAACAGGTCGTCTCCCTTGTCCTTGCATGACATGGATCAGCTATCATGTCAACCAAGAAAACATCTGTCCCAAACCAAATGAAACAATAGCTAGAATGATTGATGTCATATATGCTGGGTTTTTAGCAAAACCATTCTAAACATGACTATCTGACCCCTGGATACTATACAGAGCCACAAATGCAGCCCAGTTGTCAAGAACCCAAAGTGTAATTACAAGACCACAGAGAGAAAGGGGGACAGCTGTCAGAATGTTGAATCTGGATCATAAATCGCCCTCTGAGGATGTCCATCGTAACTTTGAACAGTTACTGAGCAATCTGTCATAAGTCAAGGACCACCTGTAAAAAAACAAGTAAGACTTCCAACTGTGCAGCTGTGAAAATTACACTAGGCCAGGCAGATTCCACATGAAGATTTATTACTGAAGGCACAGACCCATAACGCTTTTGTACTTGCATCACCTCTTCACAGCCATAATATGTAAGATGCAATAGAATATAGTGGTTGAGATGTTGGATTCAGACCAAGAAAAATCACCTTCAAATATTTCTTGGACTACAAAGTTCACTAAATAATCATAGGTCAGCCAGTATATCCCTCACTCCATATGATGACACAGTTCTCCACAGGGAATAAAAAATGAAAGATGTTCATCGTATTCAGCTCTTAAAAAACTGGATGGACGGATGGACAGACAGACAGACAGACAGAAGATAATCAGGTGGTTTTTCTCTCATTTTCTCTGTAATAAACCTATAATGTCAAATAAGTTGGCTTTCTAGAGATGGTGATCCTATATGAGGAATCACCAAGAGCCAATTCATCGGTTGAATGAATTATCACAATTCAAATCATCAGATTCGTTTGATCTGATCTGATCTGAATCACTGAATAGAAATGATCCAATTCGATTAAGGTATATGTATCAAAATGCATTAAATCTTCAAGTTGATTCAAAGGTAACCAATTCATTTCAACACTTAAGACTGATTGGAAGTTTCAGTTCAACAGAACAATTCAATCAAACCCATTCCAAATTAAATCGATTCAAAGATGATTTGATCAAATTGCCCATTTTACACTTTCTCGTTTATTTTTAAAAATTACGCCACCCAATAGCTGAAGTTCTCTGTATGCTTTACAAAAAACAAAAATACTAAAAGAAGTTGGGAGACATGTTACACAATACAATTGTGTGTATCAGAAAAAAAATCCAGCAAGCAACAGCCAGGAACCAGATTCCCTGAGACTATATGGCCGGGCAATTTGTAACTCTTGTCTTCCTCAGTTTAAGGAGACTGATTGCCTAAAGACCCACACAGTCGTGCAGATTGTCATGTTTCAGGACTTTCCCAGATTCCAAAGTTCAATCTTCCGATTTTTATTTTGTTTATCATACTTGTATAAACTGCCCATCTCACACGAAATGACTCTGAGTGACATACAGCACAATTTTAAAAAAATACATAAAAGCATCCATTTCATAACTGTAAAACTGACACATATAACAAGAGAGGCTGGTTTTGCCTTTCCCGCTACTAAACCAGGAAAATATCACACATTATTATAGACACTAAACACTGAGGAGCAGGAAAGGAAGAGAGGGGGTTGAAGAGGGGAAGAAGCAAAGAAAAAAGAAAGTGAAACAATTAGTCCCTTAACTCTAAGGTTTCCTTTCATCTGTGAACCAAGCTGGAATAATAGTTTTCTTCCGTGAACAGTGCATTAACTAGTCCTGCAGGTTTATGCTGAGATCTCAGACAGGTGTTACCTCTCCACCTTGGTGTTTTACAATCTCAGTTGCAAAACCTCTCTTTCATCCTAGCCATTCACTTCAACAGCTCTACAGCATAGGCATATATTATTTTTTTTATTTTGCTGATGGAAGAAATGAAAGGGTAGCAGGCCAGGTACAAGGCAACTGGAGATATAGTTGATAAGCAAAACTGGTATTAGAAGTTTGGTATTAGCTTTGAGTACAGTGGTAAGTCAGAGAAAGCAAAGGGAGAATGTTAGGAGGATTGTGCTATGAGTGAAAGTCACAATTATTACAGAGGTTTGGAGAATGAATCAGGATAGGAAATCAAGTGGCCTAGCATTCATGGTCATCCAGGGGAAACTTCCATCCAGGAAGTTCAAACATGGGACAATATTTCTCAAGCAAGAATTAGGTTACAGCAGTTCAGACCAGACCGTACAAATGAATTTTAAAAACAACTAAAAGCAACACCAAAAGGAATCAATGCTTCAAAGTGAAGAGTATGGTAATAGCTGACAGAGAAAGTCAATTTACCTAGTCACAGGCTATTGGAGATGGAGTTAATGAGTAGAAATGTTGCAGGGAAAATATGTTTTTGAGCTGCACTAGTATGACAGCTTCATGCTTTCTGAAATTCTACGGCCATGGCATGTTGATAAACTTGAGGTTAAAACAAACAGTATTTCACAGCAGAGGGTTTTGGTTTTGGTTGTTTGGTTTTTTTTGCTAAAACATGATAAATCTCATGCAAAGCCTTTTAGAAGGTTTTTACAACAATCCACCAGATTGTATTTTCCCCAAACTCAAAAACAATTCAAACCACAGATATACTCCAGCAGAAAAGATGGTTGAATTGCTATTGTGATCATCATTCTCCTTTCCTAATTGCAAATTCTGGACTTTTTAACTGCCCTTGTAGTTCAGAAATACAACTTCATATATGGTAAGGAACTGCAATATGAAATGGCTCCAGGAAAATTCCATGCAGTTATCTGCCAGCTAATTTTTCCCAGGTCATCAATAATTCACTTTCATATATGCCCAGAGCTAGTTTTCAGAACATGCTTTCTTTTTATCCCCTTTCTAAACTTAAGATGTAAAGTGCTAGTAAAATCCTTTCCTACACCTGCCTTCTCCTTTCCCAGCCATAGCCATCTCTCTTGAGGATGATTTTAATGCTTCAAGCACAACTTAGACAGGAAAGGAAATAGTGATGGAAACAAGTCTGTCTTTGAATTCCCTCTCAAGTTAAGAGGGCTGTTTTAATTGCACTGTACTCACTTCAGCTGTGAAAATGACAAAAAAGTCAGCAAAAATAAGTGTGATTACTACACACTGTAAGGCTGAAAGGGGAAGCATAGTAAATGCAGCAGAAACGCCATTGGAGGAACATTTCATGAATGAAAGTCATTAGTAAGCACAAAATCCTTCACCTGTTCCTTGCCCTTGCAGAGCACAGCACTAAGGCACCTTGAAACTTGTCTGATTTCCTGGAGGTGTTCTTTCCTATTCATCTATAAACACCTCCCACAGAGGTGGCAGGCCTATTACCATTTTGATACCTTACCCCACTGTGAATTCAGAAAACAACCCCCCTACTAACTAATCTATCTTTCAACTTCTCCGGCAATCCCAAAGAATGCTTCATTCATTTGATCCCCGAAAACGGGCACCGCCAGAAATTGAACCTGAGCCCTTCTATATGCAAAGCATGTTCTCTCCTTTTTCCTGTCCTTCCATTTACACACCACGAAGCTTTCTAACCCCCCTGAAACCCACCAGGCACACGGCCTGATTCACTCAGGGGCCGAGGTGGCAACAGTGACTGCATACTGAGCAGGAAAGTAATACAGTGACAGAGAATTTGATAAATTAGTCCTCTCAAATTTCCAGGGTTCCATCACAGTGAAATCTGTTCCATTAAAAAAAAATGCATGTTTGCTGGAATTTCACTCTGCTTAGAGACAGCGAAAATGATCCTTTTAAGTATTTGGCAAGGCGTCTCTCCTTACGTGGCTGGGAAAACTGAAAAATCACCAAAGAGGGGCATTGTGATGAAGGCAGCATATACACTGCAAGAAGCCATTCGGATCTTCCTATGCCTCCCTTTCTAACCTCCATCTGCTCTGATCTGGCTATCAAATGTGCAACCATCCTATCTTACTAACACATTCAGTTTCTTCAATGACACCCAAAAGGCGCAGGTAAGCATCGTCAGTCAGTGTGTAAAAAACGAACCATCCAGGAACGCAGGCGTCATCATCTGCCGACACTATCTTCCCCATTCAAATACTTTCCAGGAATTCCACACTTCATACCAGACCCAGCAGCCTGAGTCCACTTCATTGCAAAATGAAATTAATTGATTTAAGACAGCTGTCCCTAGGGGAGAAAAAACCCTACATAGTGCGCCTTCTTTGCAACATGGCCCAGGGTCAAAGCTCAGGATTTCCACTGCTGGAAGAATTGACTGTGCAAAGCAGTTTTAGGTCAGTGTGCCAGCCTCCTTATGGGTTTCTGGGGTTGGCGGTTCTTTTTTTTTAAATTTGGTCCATACTACCTTGAGAATACAACTGAGCTGACCTTTGTCTCCTGCTCCACCTCTTGCACACAATCACAAGGAATCACCCATGGCTCTTTCTCTCCTCAGGCTCCCCCAACCACCGCTACACACCTGAATTGTGGCATGGGGACACACACACACACACCCAACCATCCCTATTGCGCAGAGAGGGATCTTTGACAAACGGGTCGGGCAGGATTTTGGGATGGTGGCTTGTTGCTCGGATGGCAGGGGGGGGGAGTCACAGCCAGCAGGGTAAGGAGAGGCCATGTGCCACTGCCGGCATATCCACATGGCTCCCAGCCTCTCCCAGCTGCCAAGTGCTGCAGAACCATGCCGGGGAGG
>JANHFO010002206.1:183243-194606 GCA_032468095.1 Pareas carinatus | reverse complement strand
GCCTCATGGTGTCCCACGGGTGCCCAGAGATCGATTCGTGGGGCGCCCAGAGGCCTGTAGATTGGCCAGTAGGCCGAATTAGAGGCCTCCCAGCGCCCCACGGGCCAATCTCCAGCCCTCTGGGTGCCTCGCAGATTGATCTCTAGGCACCCGCGGGCCGATCTCCAGGCCTCCCGGAGCCCCGTGGATCTATCTCTGGGCCTCCGGACATCATGCCAGTTGATCTTCAGGTGCCGCGCTGGCCGAACTACAGGTACTCCTGCTGGCCGAGCAGTCCCCTGGCGGCCCACCCAGATCTTCTGGCACCCCACCAGTGAGCCAGGACCCACAGGTTGGCGATCACTGTTCTACATAACTATGTGACCCTCCTTTGTTCTGTCCTTTTGCTTTTTCACTCTGGGATATTTTTATTTTCTCCATCCTTAATAATGTCACAGATTTGACCACAGGGTTCTTAAGGCAGCTTATCAAATCTAAATCAATCAAGCAATCAATCAATCCTTTACCTTTTTCATATAATTATGAAGAATAGTGCAGAGAGTATGCATTGTTGATCTGATTATTTTAATTAAATTGTAATTTTTGAAAGGACCTGTAATCCGAGGTGCAGTCATCATCTGTTCTCATTTTTATTGGCTCTTCTATTTTTGCTTGCAGAGCATAAAGAAAATTTTGTTTTGTTGTGTCCATTCAATTATGTCCATATGTAATCTTTTAGCTTGTTGAGTATAGCATTTGCTATAAACACTGAATTTTCTTGGCATAACTCTACTCATCTGTCTCCGTTTTCACTTCACTTCATTTCATTTTTCATTTCATACACCAAACCTAAATATTTCTATTATTACAGATGGTCTTTTACTTACAACTTTGTTTTTATGCTGATTTCTAGAGTTAAGCCTTACTTCAGTTTAAGGGTATATTCACATTTAATTGGTAATATGAGCAATTTAAACACATTCAGCTATTTCAAGTTTTGGGAGATTTTGTTTGAAGGAAAAGCAAAACAAATTAGAAAAAAATCCACAATAAAATAGAAAATAGAAGATAAGAGTCTCGTTTTCTGGTTCTTGAGATCTTAGCCTCAAAGACAGGGATGGAAATGTATTGGCCTTGCATATGTTGATAAATTATGACTTCCAGAGTTCTGGGCCAGCATGACCAGTGGTAAAGATCAAGACAGTTAAAAGTTCAGCAACATTTAACCTACAGTTCTACTGACCTAGTCTGCAAAAAGAATGTGCTCATGATTAAAGAGCAGAAAGATGTTGCATTTCAAGGCAACTTGTTAGAGATTTTTTGTTTAATTTTATCTAGAATGCTAGGAAAGTTATGCAGTAATAGCATTTTATTGCTGATTTATCTATCTATACACACTTCTGGTGCCACATAGTGAATATATTGCTATGATACAACCAACCTGATTTCTGCCAATTAAGTATGTATAGACCTAAGGGTGCAGATATGTGGCAGGACCATATGTTGTTTGGAATCTCTGTCCTGCTTAGATATCTAGAGGAAGAAGTATAGAATTTGAGTTATTTTTCAGTTTGTCGGCTTATAAATTACAGATTTGGCAGGTACATGGAGCTGCTCTGTGGGAGCAGGTGGTTCAGCTGCTGCTACCTGGAGTGGTTGTGCACAGAGATCCATTTGTAATTGTTCTAGTCAGCCCCTCCTTCTCCTCTTCCAGCTCCGAGGGAAACAGTTAACAGCTGCCTGACAAAGTAAAGGGTTTGCTGTCAAGAATGCTGGGCTCAGAAATCTGATTTTGGCTTCAAACTAATTCAATTCTGGTGGAAAGGGATGACATTGTTACACTGCTGCCTCCTGGGTCACATAACTGCTGACCAAGGGGGAAAAATAAGACTTTCTCCAGTCTTATTATTTTCTTGCCCTCAATCTCTTCATCTTTTGAGGAGACCAAATATGATGCAGATCAGCTGCTGTACCCCTGAACTCCTGTTCTGGGCAGAGAGACCAGGTGGGGAAAAGTGCCAGTTAACAACCTCCCCTCTCTGGTCCTCCAGCAGTAACTGCGACCAGAGGCAGCACGCTGAACAGAGTTTCTGAAGGTGGTGATTAGACAAAGTCAAAGCAGGTCTGAGGGTCAGAAGCCAAGTTTGTTTAGTCCAAGTTTACAAGCCAAAGTCCAAGAAGTTCCGAGTTCCAAGCCGAGTATCCGAAATGATCTGAGGTGACAGGCAACTGCTGCAAATGCTACCAGTTGCCAAAGCTGATAAGCTGCTGCTCCGCAGTCGCTAATCAAGTCTCCATGGAGGGCGTAGGCCGCTGGCCGTGTCCCCTGCGACGATCAATCTGGGCCCCACCCGACTGCCTTAGCTGTTCCCGCCGTAACCTCCTCCTGGTGCAGGCGTCGAGGAGCGGTTCCCCAGCTGTGTCTGATTCGAGCTCCTCACCGGCTGATTGCCGGCGCTCTGGCTGCAAAGAGCTAGTTTCCCCGCTCTGTTCTTTCTCCTCCCCTGCTGTTTCAGGAAGCCCCAGCGTGGGGGAGGGTAACCCACCCGATCGCGAGTCTAGTATGCTGGATGGCCCTTACTCCCCCTCGCCATCTGAAGGGTCCTCCAGGAGGGAGGGGGCAGAGGCATGACAACTCCCTTCTGATGGAAACTTCAGGGAAGTGACACAAAAAATATGGAAATAAAGAAATGTATCTATGGATGTTTGATAATTTGTTGACAAATTATCAAATTTGAACAGAATAGTAGCCCCCCTCATCCCTGTTTTCTCTGCCCATTTTTTGGGAAGAGCTTTCACTTTAGCATACCTGTAGTTGCAGAAAAGCTTCGAAATATTGAGTTTGAGAATGACAATGCTTAATGGGTCTTGGGCTGCCAAGAATTTCCCAGTGCATAGATTTCTGCCAGTTCTTTGGTTCAGGCCCTTAAAAAAAGAGAATCTATAGAAGTTCCTTTTTTAATGGATCTGATGTAGTCCCTTGTTAAGCAAGGAATCCACGTCTTCCAAAGGGTATGTGGTGGCTCAATGACTAAGATGCTGAACTTGTCGATTGGCAGTTTGAATCCCTAGCGCTGCATAACAGAGTGAGCTCCCGTCACTCGCCCCAGCTTCTGCCAACCTAGCAGTTCGACACCATGTAAAAATGCAAGTAGAAAAATAGGAAATAGAAAAATAGGGACCACTTGGGTGGGAAGGTAATCGCTCCGTGCGCCTTAGGCGTTCCGTCATGCTGGCTACATGACTATGGGGACATCTTTGGACAGCGCTGGCTCTTCAAGTTAGAAATGGAAATGAGCACTGCTAGAGTCGGACACGACTAGCGCGCATATGCAGGGGAAACCTTTATCTTTTTTACCGCCTCTTCCATGTTGAAATGCTTGTCGGGGAAGGGAACTGGACCCTTTGAGCCTGTAACTCTTTTCCTGAAACAATCTGAAAAGTGCCAGGAATTACAAAGCACTAGAAGTGTTGTGTGATAGCTCAAAGTAAAGATGGCGGAAAATCCTATCCACTACTTTTATAAAATGATCCAACTCGATGGAATGTAAAGAGTTCCCAGTCATAAGCTGAAAAAAAACTCCTGCAAAGATGAGTTGGGAAAGGAGGTATATGGATCAGACCTATAACACTGGTTTCAAAAAATGCTCTACTCTCTCTCACGTCTGCAGCCCTGACGTCATAAGCTCCTGTTATCTTCAGGGGAGAAAATTCATTAGGCTTCAAAAATTAGGCGAAGCATGGTTGCTGCTGGTGGATAGTATTCCTGAAACTGCAAGCGTGGGACTGATTTCTTGAATGAAACGAAATGCTGCTGATGCAATTCATGATTTCCATTAAATATTGAACTGCTGGAGAGAATGAAGTAAGGTCAAGGAACAGGACTATCCATGCTTTGTATAACTTATCATTTGGTGAATATCCATGGTCTTTGTATATTTGTAATCTATACCAGTGGTCGCCAACCTTTTGGATCTCAGGGACCACTAAATTCATAATTTTAAATCTCGCGGACCATTAATATGTTTTTTTTAAAAAGATGCATACATTTGTAAAATAATGATCAGAGAACTTCCAGTTTATTAAAAAAGGCACCTATTTAATTATAACAAAATCATAAATCTTTAAAGGTTGTTTAATTCTAGCAAAATTACTAAAATTACTTTAATTATTACAAAATAGTTGAAGCTTATTTAAGTATTACACATTTTAGTGTGATATTTGTTCCAGTTTGAGAGAGAGAGAGACAGAGACAGAGACACACACACAGAAAGAAACAGAGAGGCAGAGAGAGAGAGAAAAAGAAAGGAAAAGAGAGAGAATGAGAGAGAGAGAATGAGAGACAGACAGACAGACAGACAGACAGAAATACACACACACAGTGTCAGACACACAAACACACACACACACAGGAGCCATACAACTATACAAAAAATTCAAATAATATCCAGATTTTCCTGCGGACCACCAAAATTTTCTCAAAGTCCACTGGTGGGTCCCAGCTCACAGGTTGGCAACCACTGTTCTATACAGCAAGAGTAATAGTAATGAATATTTAATTTAATTTAATTTTTAAATTTGTATACCGCCCTACTCCCAAAAGACTCTACAGGTTGTAGGTGAAATCATGTGCACATAAAGGTGGAGAAAGAACTTAAAACATCAATTTTGCCATGAATCTTGCAAAGATACTTTTTCAGTAACCCTACCAAATCTTTCAGTGAAAGGTTTTTAAAAGTCTAGATGGCAAATTAGTGTGAAAGAATGTTGACAAAACAACTTAGAGTTTAGATGTATGATCTGTTCCTTGAATCAGTTATTGTGTCTCATATTGAGTGGTTCACAATAGGTTTGTTTTAATAAGTAATCCAACCAATCTCAAATAACATTAACAGGAAAAAAAACCCACACTAGGTGAGTTCATGATTGCGGTTACAGTCTGTGGTGATTCCCATTATTGCAAATGTTTATATAAGCAAATTTTGTAATTACCTGTTCTGGAATATATATTTGCCCAGTGTTTTGTATTTGGATTTACTACTAATGAAACATCATTTTCTTGAGAAGCTCTTAAAACCCAAACAATATTCTACGAACAGATTAATGTATTGTTTTGAATGCCAGGTCTTGTGCAATCATTTTAATTCAAGAATATCCTTCAGAAGATTTTTTTTAAAGGTTCCATGGGTTAATAATCCCATGTAATCCTCAAAATGAACCAGGTATGCAGTCTTCTCCCTTATACCTTAAAGGCATAACTTTTTCCTCAAGGCTCTGGAGTGTATTGTGGAGTTGCCCACAGTTTCTGGAGTAGTAGAAATCAACCTTGAGGTGTATTTGTCCAGTTTTATTCATTCTGCATGACTTGGACCACATCTTTTTTTTTCTTAACCGGATAAGTGGAAATGATACACCACTGATAAGATGCAACCAGGACTCCATATCCTATATTTTCTGGTATTCTCCACTGATGCTTATAATTGCTGATCCAATTTTAAATTGAACTTACTTAAAGGAGCTTATCCATTACCAATCAAAATGGTTGAAAAAAGTTAAGCTATGAACCTGGACCACATTGCAGGCTAGATTTATGAAAACTTGATCACACACTATATTTGCCTGCATGGGGATACATTTGTGCTTATCTGAGAAAGACCATAACTTTTTACGCGGACAGAAAACATACTGTGTGGACCAGTTTTTAATGTTCATCCATGATATTAAACATAGTTATTGGGATTCTTGATATCTTGATTCCGAATGTGCCGAATGCAGAAGGATTTATCACCAAAGGGGCCTCCAGACATATTTGCAGCTATTTCCTGATGTGGAGGAACTGAACACATTTGACTGGAGAGCTCATTCCAGTTTGTTTGTTCCTTGGCTTTGGACCAGGAACGCATCAGACTGAAGATGTGTTTTGGGCTGAGATGCTCTACTGAGCACCAAGAGCCCCCCGCCTTTTGTGGTTTCTTCTGTCCTCTTCCTGTTCCATTTGTGGATCCATTTTAGAGCCAGCACCTGCTTTAGGGAGTAAAAGAGTGGCCAAATTGGCTCTCTTGCTGAGTTTATGCAGACAAGACATTAATATGATATGATTCTTACTATCAGGCATTCTGATGGGAGATCAGGCTATTTGATGTTTTTTTTTCATTAACTCTTCCAATACTGAGAAATAATTTGTATCTTACCTTGTATGGACTTTTAGTTGAAAAAAGGAAAAAAAAAGGAATGAGTGATTATGGGTTTGAAGATAAGAAAGTAGCTTATGCAATCAAGGGACTTATGATGTAAGGGGGGGAGGGGGGGAGGGAGGAAAGTATAAGTGCATTTATAGCTGCTGCCCAAAAGATTGGAAGCTGCTTTTCTGTGATTTTTTGTCTCTTCTTCTTTTCTATTTTTCTCCCTATTTATTCACTATCTCTTATTTTTTCCTTTTCTAATATCTGCATTTTTTAAAACTTGTCATAATTGCTATTGAACATTATTTTATTAAAAAAATAACTAAGTTGTATTTTCAGTTGATTTTTTTCAGTGAAGAAGTGTGTTACTGGGACACAATTTGCTGATAGAGCCGAGTAGTCCTGACTGATGTATGCATCTTAGTTACAGTGGTGACAAAAATGGAAATAGAATCATAGGGCCCTTAGGAGTTGCTTACAGTGAGGAAGTGTCTGGGTCAGGGCCACAGCTTTTTCCTTCTGGACTTGTACTGTACAATTTGCAGTGAAGCTTGTGCGATGAAATGAAAGCAATGTTATTTTTAAACCCTTCAGTTTCAGATGGTTTACTTCATCCATCCATCCATCCATCCCTTCTTTCCTTTTCAATAGTCACCCATCTCAGTCAACGACTCTATGTTATGGATCTAGGTATGAATAGCAGTTTTTGGTTAGACCTATACTCAGTTAGAAAAATGTGTCATCAACTTTACTGGGATATTTTGTGTTCTGTGTGTGCACAACACTCTAAATTCTCAGGTGAAAAGGATTTCAGGCTGTGGTGAGATATGCAGCCATGAAGTCCGCAGCTCCTTAAATCAAATGCATCTTTTTCCAGGGACTGCATTGCAGCTGGGAGGACCAAATTGAGCTCCTGAATTAAATAAAGAATATAAAACAGATAAATCAAGAATAAATGCAGCTGATTTTAAGCAGGGCAGACAAGTGATACAGGAGTGCCCAGTGTGCTTTGAAGCTTTTTTTTTGCTTTGAAATGTGAAGTACAGCTTAGCTCTAATGTGTAGAAGGGCAATGGAATCACTTAGGAAATAAGCTGTGAGGTTTTTTTAATTTTTTGCCATAAACCCCTTCTGTCAAATTTCAGTATGACTTTTACAATCACATGAAACATAGGTGATCGCTGAGTTCATTTTTCTGTTGAAGATGTCACAAAGCCCTGAAATGAACAGCCCTAAGGGATAACTAAATGACTAGCCACTTAATAAGCCTTAACGAATGAATATTGTCTTTCCTATCCACTCCTTCATTGCCCTCATAAGTGGGCTTGAAGCGAAGTAATGAATCAGGGAAACATCCATGTTGTACTCTTGCAAAATGTCTTTTTGCTTTGAATGTGTGCCGTATCTTTTAAGGAAGTGTTGGAGCTTCAGCGTTTTACTAGCAGGATTTTATGTTAGTGCTTTCTTTTGTGTGTGCTCAGCTGTATTCTACTTCTTATTCTCTAGCTGTTGCTTTCAGCCCCCTCACATTTTAAGAGTAATTGGTCTAGAACCTTTAATTTCAGCAATTTTTTCCTTCCATTTGACAGAGGAAGAGACATAATGCAACCTTTTAAAGTGAACAATAGTTTCACAGTATTGTTTGAGAAAACCAAATACCAAGATTTGAAGATTTGATTCACTGCTTAATTAAATGTGTGGCAAATTAAAGTAGGGCTCCCAACCAATTAAATAATTCTTAGTTAATTATTGTGTGTGATTTAATAGAAAAGTTGACTAATTAGTCATGTAAAAACCTTTTAACTGTTTTAAAAACATCATTCTTTGATTTTTTTTAAAGTGATATACCTGTGTTTCACAGTATATACCAGAAGATGATACTTTCTTCCATTTGAGAGGAAAAAAATGGAGAACTTGCCTGTAAAATTATATTGCTATGCTACTTTTAACTCTCCATATATTCAAGTATATACTTGTTTTTTTCCTGAAATACAGTTTCTACAAAAGACCAGTAAATACGCTAGGGTGCCACATGGATTCTGTTCAAAATGAGGTTGTTTATATTGTGTAGCTACTTGTGGGTAGCAGCTTAGACATGAATTATATTTCATACTCATTCCCTCTACACACAGTATAACTCGGAGGGAGATGTTCCACATTTAGCACATTATACGTTTCAATAAAAATACGTCAGAAACAGTTAATAGGAAAATCTTTTTCCATTCAAAACAGACCTTACTGGTCAGTTTTGGAACCCAATAGAAAAATTTAGTGTATTAATATGGTTTGTCATCATTCAGTGCAGTTTGTGATTTGAAGATATCTGTGTTATGAACAAAATGGAGGGAAAGAGTCTGATACTTCAAGAGAACACATTCTGGGAGATCAACATCACTATTACAAACAGATTTGGTACATCCCTAGATATAGAGAGAATAGGCTGTTCCAATTAATAGAAGTGGCTGTAAAATATTCAGTTAGTTGTAAAATTGAGTCCACTAAAAGCTACACCAGTTATCTGCCATTGTTGGCAGGAGAGTTAAGATTCTGGTTAAGTTGAGAGCTACATACCTGCTTCACACAGCAGACCGGATATAAGTGGATTTGTGCTGGGACAGCGGACAGTTGCAAGAATAAAATGAAGATTTTTATATAATGTGGCTGACTGAGACAGACATGTAGAAAAATTTCACATTGTACCAATGTCCTTTTGTCCTTAGAGAAACTGTCTGATTCATTTTCTTTATCCTGAATATGTGTTTTTGATCTGACCCCACATTGGTGTGGCACCTGCCTGTGCATTGCTAAGGAATCATTTTGCTGCTAACAAGCTAATTGCTAGCCTAATTATTTAGTGAGGTGGTGTCGGTGTAACATGGCAAGCGGGTGGTAGGAACTGAATTCTGCATCCCGGGAGTGCAGCTGTATTTGTCACTTCCCAGAGAGTTTGTTGAGACAAAGCAGAGAAGAGTAAACATCATAAACATTTATGCCTCTTGCATATTCAGGAGCAGATGAGGTTGAGGAAGTTGCACACTGGGAGGGTGGAAAGCAAGGTGAGAGAAAAGAGACATCGTGGCATAAATATTCTTTTGGAAAATCTTTACGCTCTGTGCTCCGAACAGGCGGTGGGGCTCAAAGAGTTGGAGGAATGCAAATTTGAGAGAGGCTAAATTTTCAAGGCAGTGGTCATGTGGTTTAAAAGGTATGGCATAATCATATGGGGACCACACTCCAAATGTACAGCACAGATTCTCCTTGACTTACGACCACAACTGAGGACAAAATTTATGTTGCTAAGTGAGACATTTGTTAAGTGAATGCTGCTCCATTTTACGACCTTTCTTGCCACGGTTGTTAAGTGAATTTGGCTTCCCCATTGACTTTGCTTGTCAGAAGATTGCAAAAGGTGATCCCATGACTCCAGAATAATGCATAAATATGAGTCAGTTGCTAAGCGTCTGAATTTTGATTATGCAACCATAGGGATGCTGCAATGTGAATGTGAAAAATGGTCATAAGTCACTTTTTTCAGTGCCGTTGTAACTTCAAACGGTCACTAAATGAATTGTTGTCAGTTGAGAACTACTTATATTATCTTTATAAATACCTAGGGGAACATGATTGAATGTTCGGCCCTCATGTTCAGCATATAGGTTGATAATGCTCCTTGAGCTTAATGCATTTATATTAATCCTGAGGCAAAATTCTTTCTAAACGTTGTATTCTCAAGATGCAATACTGAATTCTACTTTTCTTTAAAGAAAACAAAATATTTATGTAACGTGAAGGATGCTTTTATAAAACTAGGCATTTATTGTCAGCTGCTCTACTTTTAAAGTATTTCTAAGTGTTCCTTTTCTAAATGCGGCCAATTTAAATTGGCATGTTTTAAAATTAGCCAAGATGCAAATAGTTGGGCCTGGCATTTTGTTCTCCTTTCTAACGGAGAAAAGTGGCATTCCCTGTGTGAAATTGGTCCCCTTATGTCAACTTGGTGAATTATTTCCTTGGTTTAATTATTTTCTGCTTCCTCATCACAAACCTCTGTTAAATGAGCTATGGGATTCAAGAACAGCTGAGCAAGCAAGCAAAATTGCAGCTGTGAATTGGTTGGCTTGGCCGGAGTCAATTCCCTCAGCTTGCCTGCTCTTTTAGTTGCTTTCCCTCACCACCCCTTTCTTCACCAAAGTGCAGAAGGTCTCCAGTTAGCAGTTATTGCTTGCAGAGGCCCCGGTCTATGAATGACTGGCAATTCTAGAGCTGCCTTTCGAGGCCCTTTAACCATACAGCTCAAGAGGAATGGCGCAATATGAGGCACAACAAGCAACCCAGGGGAAAAGCAGACAAACGTTGGTTCTAAAAAGACTGCAAGTAACCGGATGGTTAAAAGGGCAACTCACAGGGGCGTGAAAACAATTCTTTTTATGTGCACAAAGTGTTCATTCTTGCCCCAAAGCTGTATTAGCCTGGTTTTTTTCTTTGTTTGTAATCCATTTCCTGAACGGCTCACCTACAAATCTGTAATCTGGATTCTGCTACTTAATTAAGAAGGATTTGGAAGTCATAAGATTCAGCAAAGTATAAGAAGCCATATTCATTTGGATTTTTTGCTGTTTTGGCATTAGGTAATAAGGTTATTTCTCTTTAGCACTGCGGGGCTCTTTGGGTTTAGGTCTCTCTTTTTTTTTTAAAGAATTAATACTTTACTAAATCACCAGGACAAGATGTCTTATATCTCAGGATTCTGAAGGAACTGGTAGATACGATCTCAGAACCACTGAATGAAATCTTTCAGAACTTCTGGAGTGCAAGGGAACTGCCAGAGGAGTGGAAAAGAGCTGATGTGGTTCCAGTCTTCAAAAGGGGGAGGAATGGATCCAGGAAACTACAGCTCAACCAGCCTGACATCAATAACTGGGAAAATCCTGGAAAAGCTAATCAAGCAAAATATCTGGGAGCACCTAGAAATGAACAAAGTGATTACAAGAAGCTATCACGTGTTTGTTAAAAGCAGATCATGCCAAACAAATCTTTTTATCTTCTTTAATAAAGCAATTAAATTAGTGGATCAAGGAAATTGTGTGGATATACTACACATAGACGTCAGTAAGGCATTTGATAAAGTATTATTATTATTATTATTATTATTATTATTATTATTATTATTATTATTATTATTATTATTATTATTATTATTATT
>JANHFO010002206.1:159231-177411 GCA_032468095.1 Pareas carinatus | reverse complement strand
GGTTTTGAAACTCGTTTTCTGAGGACTATCTTCAGCCTTCATCTTGAGCGTCTTCCTTAATTTGTGGGTGCTCTCCTAAGAAAGCTGTATTTTAATGCACAGTTTGATTCTAGACAGACAAAGGCCTTTTTCTGTACAGTTTGTTTTTCTTGTGAACTGGCTTCCTTCGATCTCATAGAACTGATTCAGTAAGAGTCCAAAGATAATTAGCAAAGAAGAGGTTCAGTTGGTCAGTTATTAAAGTATGAATAGAGCAGGATTCCTTCAGTTTAAGGGATTTAGACTGCCATAGAAATTGCACTGAACACCATTCCTTCTCTGATGGCCTTGTCCATTAAGTTGTTCTGCTACTTTTAAAAAAAAATCATAATCTGCAGTGTTGTTGCATGAATTTGGCTCTGTTACACCAGGCAGACACATTTCCCTGAGGACGATAGCTCTGCTGTGTCAGCAGGAACCCAGGAACTTTGATAACTGCATAAGCAGGCTAAGAATACCCTGATGTACATGATTTAAACCATCTGTGGGCCAAAGTCCACAAAGCAGAGGGAACTCATCCTTCCACAGCTACACAAAGGCTTCTTATTGTTCATAATTAGCAAACAACTGTATGCTGTTTCCCCAGTATCTCTACAGAACATGGATTTCCTGTTATCATAACATCATTCCTATAATTACAGCTGGATATTCCCCATGTAAACACAGCCGGCATTAACTGCATCTTCAACCCGACAGAATTGGCAGAATTGTATTCAGGGCTCTGGCAGAACTTTGCATGAAGCACCCAACCTAGCAGGGGTCTTTTAAAAGGCTGAGACATGCTGGTATAAGTTCTGAATTAAGGAATGTGATGAAGTTTGAGCTGCTTCTTGCGTTTGATCTTTTTTCTTCCCTCCCTCAGTTAAACTTCTAATTTTCAAAGATTACAAGTATATTCTAGTGTGGAAGTCAGTGTAATTTCTTGTGAATATGAATGCAGAAGGAAAGGCACAGAGTAGCTCAATGTATTCCCTGGAGTGTGAAGATGGGCTGAATTAGTCATTGGGAAGAGTATGATTCGTGTAAAAAATTATGCATATAGTAAATGCATGTGACTATTTCTGGGAATCAACATTTCTGCAGGAGACATTGTTTGCATTGCAATAGCAAAAGATCATGGGTTTTGCCACGTGCACATTTGACATCCAGTCCTCACTTCCTCATTTTGTCTGCCTGTGTGTTACACATTTCAAACATGTATTGACACATTTATGTATTTTTAATTTTATGCCCAAAGAAAGGTATTTATAAGGTGTATAGTGTAATGTAGGGAACTAAATTAAAAAGGAAAAAAACAACAGCTACAGCTTTGGCCCCAAGAAGGAGTCTCACTCTGTTGTCAAAAGTTTGGTATACTCAGTGCTGTGTGGAAATGCATGTTAATGTGGCTATGCTGTTTTCTAGGCTACTGTATTCCACCTCTGTCACCGAATTAGTCATTATTCATTGTTTCTTGAATTACCCATCCTTTTAGGTATATTTTCCATCATCACTAACATCCAGACATTACAAGTGCAGCAAAGGGACAGTTGTTTTTTCACCGTTCCTTAATGCCAGGGAGCATCAGGATGTTCCCATTTTATTAAAGAAAAAACAGAGGCGCTTATTTGCACAAGGTCACCTTCCTGTCACACATTAGCCGGGGAATAACTGGATGTTATGCCACTTTGTTCCTCAGCCAGCAGAAAAGTCTTCCCCTTCCTATGACAGTGCCCATAGCCGTGGAACATTTTGTACACTGAATTTGCTCTGTCTCTTTCACTCCTTGGAGCTATCAGTCTGTATGCTGTGATTTTCAGGGCAGGAAATGGGTATCTATTTCTTACTGCTGCAGATTGAGAGCAAGCAAGATGCTGATTTCCCATTTAGTGGATGTGGAAGGCTGGGGCTGGCCCAAGGCCAAGCTGAGGGTTATTTTAGGAGATGTGCTCAACACATTGTAGATCTTTTGTAAGTAGAGAATGAATGTTTTGATTGTGAGCGGGGTTCAAAAAAAGTGGATCTTGAAGCTTTTTTACTTCCATCCATAGCTGCTCAGCCTGAGAAAAGCTGTGAAGTCCCAAGGTTATAGTACTGTAATATTATGGAAACCTAGGTGTTGTGTTCTACAAGTACAGTTGCTGCGGCTGTTTCATTTCTTTACAATCAAACTTCTTGTTCACCACTCTGTACTTAAAATGGGGATTGAAATCTCCTCTGCTTTTATCAGGCAGATGACAGGTGTGGGGAAATATCAGACTTGAGAGGAGCACATATCAGGATGAAGCTTTCAGACGAGTGTCATAATTAGGAACCATTCCTTAAAGATGGCTCCAGATCTTTATTTGGAATAGCCAGAGTGTGCCATTGTAGGCAAAAGGCCCAACTCAAATCAACTCTTAGTGTGTGTGTGTGTGTGGGGGGGAGCAGCAGTGCAAAACACCTGCTTTCCCAGGCCTCCTCTCATTTACTACCTGCAGTGCTTTTGGCATGCTCTGTCAGGATTTATTGCCTGGAATGATTTTACTCAGAGGATCTCACAGCTGCTTCATGAGTTAAATTTTCTACAGTTGGCTAAGAAAGCAGGCATATGTCGGAAGGTATGAGGTATGACTCAGGTATGACTATGAACTCACATACATATATGGATTGTGATGCTTTTGTGGATTATACAAAGAAAAGATTGTATGATGCAGAGCAGATCTCTGACCTGCTTAGGAAAATAAGATTTTTCTCAGTTACTTTATTAGCTTTGTTTTTTGGTACATAGGGATATTGAATTATTAGATTAAAGCAAAACTAAGATCTGATTTAATGAATATTTTTGGGGGTTACTAACCTGAATTAATAACTTTACTGTTCAAATTGTTTGGTCATTCTTTAGTTTCAGAATTAGACTATTTTTTCCTTCTGAACCTTCATCATATAATCTTCATTTTTTTCCCTTTTCTCCAATCTAAAAGAGTACCATAATGTCAGGTAGCCTCTGAACAAAGTAGACTATAAGAAATGTTATATTGCAGGTAGTTTTGTCTGGTGCCACAAAGATGGGAGAGACCGTAGTAGATTGTCATCTCTTTTCTGATCAATGCTGGTCTGAAGTGGCAGGTGTCTTGTTTCTGCCATTTGCTTTTCCACTTGAGTTTCAAATTGCAAATTTTAAATAGTTCTCTGCAAAGGTTGTACATATTCAACTCTGTAGAGGAAGTGTGGGAGGAGGATTGATGAAACTATTGAGACAATGTGCTGTGCATTCAGTTATGTATCCCTTGTGATTGCTGATGATTGTTTTTTGTCTGGCAAATTTCCCCTGAGTGTAATAGTTTCCACGTACCCTTATATAGTTCCTACGGTTTCTCCTTCTCTTTCATCTTTGCCAGTTCGATTGACTTCCTTGAAGGGCTGATGAAGCAAATGTCTAGCAAAAGGGCATGGCAGCCCAATTTAGTTGATTGGTAAGGGAAATGTGTGTGTGTTTAAAGATTTTGTAAATCATTTGCAATCCTAAAATAAATCCAAATATATTCTTAAAGAAAAGATACAAGAAAGAAAGCTCTGACATATGCCATTAGTGTGGCAAATAGGGAGTGAATTGCTTTTATAGCCATATCTGAGCGGCAGTGACCTTCTGAATATGAATTTATATTAAGTTTGCAGAGTGGGTAGTATCTTTTGCTTCAACCTTGAAGTAGTGCTGTGGGTGAAACTCATGAGGGACATTTAGAGTGCAGCTGTTTTCTGTAACAGCTGTGTGACTGAGCTTACTGGATGGGAAAAATAGCCTCTCAGCAGTTACCTGATCCACCTAGGGAACTCTGGACCTTCATATCCTCCTTCTAATAGACAGTTATTCCAAACAAAATTCCACCCTGTCCTTCTTAAATGGTTACCCTAGAGATGCAGAACTGATAGGGATGAACAGCCAGGCACCTAGAGATTAGTAGGTCTCATGAAGCAGCTGTTACTGCTAGGGTCACAACAACATCATTGGGAGAGACAGAAGTCTCCTGTTAAGTTCAGGAGACTTAACAAATAAAGACAAGACTCTCTGGGACTGAGCTCAACCCCTGGTGATCATATGAGCTGCAGACTATTGCAGACAGGATCCTGTGTGACTCACTGGTATTAAGGGTTCATTGGTTGCATTGATTCCTTGTTGCTTTTAAAATCCAATATCTGTGCTAGTTAGTGGGCTATTATAATGTTTGAACATTTAAATACATTAAAAGGGACTTAATTTAAAAGACCTATTATAATCAGAGGCCACTTCCTTTGAGCAGAGATACTCACTCTGCAGGGAGAGTGAGCAAAAGAGAGAAAGGAATAATGAGTGAATTCTCCGCAGTCCAAGAGAATTGATGGAAGTTTGGCGACAAGCAGTAGCTGGGGATGTGATGTGGGACATTAACACTGTTTCTGTCTCCTGGCAGAGTTGTTAATCCTTTTGCTTAAAAGCAAGAAAGCTTGTGCCAACACTTCCCTTTGTCTTCTTGGCAAGGAGGCTAAGCCTGGCAGTATGTGGCTAGGGGTGAAATTCCTTTCATATCTTCTGATTTTCGCTTCTCTGAACCTAAAAAGGGAGGCGGAACAGATACATCCTTTGAGAAGGAATTTTAGGAGCATGAGGAGTGGGTGGGGTTTGGCTAAAGCCCACTTCCCTTGGGGTGCTGAACAATTAGCTCAGACTTTCCCTTGACAGCCACTTATTACATTGCTGACCCTGAAGCCTGGAATATTGGCGTGGAGAAATAGTTATAAATTTCAGGCATCTGGGGACATGTTATCACTGCCCAGGTTTGCACAGGGCAAAGTTGTTTACTTGTGCAAATTGGAAAAGGGGAAGCTCATCTGCCCTCCTTGGAAAAAATACCACCATGCAGAATAAAAAAGTTGGGAAACACGAATGGTTTGCATCAGATACAGATACAGATGCAGATGCAGATGCAGATGCAGATACAGATACAGATGCTGTGTTTTCCTACATGGTTGTTAGAGAGGAAGGGAGGTTTCTTTTAGTTGTGACATGGAACACCCTTTTTCCTTCCTTTGGTTATGAATAGTCACTTGGGAAACAGGGCTTAGTTTGAACCAATCTTCAGTTATCGTAATTCTGAAAATGATCTCAATAATATTGAATTCAACCTTTGTCCTAGGTCTAGAGTCTGAGTTTTGATACAAATATATCTGTTTGCAGCGCACTAATTCAAATCCATGGATAATGGAATTATGGATTGTTTATTCATAGTAAAACAAGGACAGTGGTTATAAGCTCAAATGGGTGACCATGTTAGGGAAGGGCAGGAACGAGACGGAAGGCTTGTTTAGAAAGATAGGTCTTAAGTTTCAGTTAGGACTAATTAAAGTTCAGATGCTGGGCATGGGCTAGATTAAAAGTGTATTTCAAAAATATACTATCCCATGTTGTAATTTGGAAGAAAATCCCCTTTCTTCACCATCAAGCTGCTGTACCTTATCCCTGAATGAGGCCTTTCAACAGGCCAGCCACGCCATGGCTCATTTGTCTTGCAAAAGCACAGATGTACAGGGGAAACTGTTGTATTTACAAATCCATGGGTCCCTCTATAGCACATCTCCAGTCAGAGAACCGCCATCCTTGCTTCTCTTGCCAGTTACAGACAATGCTGCTTCTTGCCCAAGTATGTGTGGAGTTTGTGTAATAAGAGAAGCCAAATGGAAAGAAAGTCAAGCCTTCTGTAGATGATTGATTTAAAGAAGATTCTGAGCTCATGTCCTTGTGCTATAATCAGGGCCCCTCTTTCAGAGTTTGCATCCTCCATGGATAGGAGACTCCTCTCTTCATGTTATCCTGCCCTCTTGCATTTGTCTAGGGTGCCAGATGCAAACAGAGAGTTTCTTTGTCCCACAAAGCCTTGATGCCTTCAATGGACATCTCTGAAACAGTTGCTCCTCAGAAGATAGCCTGCCAGCCAGCACCTGTGTCAGCTGGAGCCTCGCCCCTGCCCTGCCCTTCCTCATCCTGTTTTTTTTTCTCATTTTCCTTCTTCCTTCCTCTCTGTTTCTTTACAGACCTCTTCCTATCTGTCTTTAATTGGAGATGGATTATCTTATTCTTCATTATTTGAGAGTCTAGTATTTGAGGGTACTAAGGCAGGAGAGAGCCAGGGACTTCTTATAAAAAATATTTTAAGTATGCATGAGCCTAGGGTTGGCCTTTTTGGAGCTCTCAATATTTGCAAGGTCTCTCTAGTATATATTTTGGAGCAGGTTGACTGTGAGTTCGAGTCCTGCCTTAGACCTGAAAGTTGACTGACTGACTTTGGATAAGTCATTCTCTTTCAGCCCAGCTTGTCTCACAGGGTTGTTGTTATGAGAAAAAATAGGAAGAGGGAGAAATATTAGGTATGTTTGCTATTTTGAGTTACTTATAAAGTAATGAATGTGAAAAAATATAATAAAATAATTTAACATCCCAGAATTTATCACATTAAAGCAATACACGTTTTAGAAAAGGACTGCTTAAAACTTTGGAACAGGACTTTCCATGACAAATTCAACAATTTTATCCACACTAATAATAGTGTTATTTCTTTACTTTAATCTCCCTTAAAGCAACTGATTTCTAGTGGATCCATTCAATAGTCAAACAGCTATTGTATCTTTAAGACCTGGAACAAAAATATTTCATATGCACAGTATTTCTGCCTTCTGGATTCTTCTGTGCCATCTGTTGGGTCCCAAAGCTCCTTTTTTTCTTTCCCTTCACTACTTGGCTTTTGGGAAGCACCCCATCTGGGCCTTTAGCATTTGAATTTTCTTTTCTACAGATTGGGTGGAAGAGAGAGAGAGAATAAAGAACAGTGGACACTTTTTTTTGAGAAAAGATATCCCAGTTTGTTCTCTCTAAAAGCTTGGAAGAAAGTAAGTCTCTATTGTCTTTGTGGTCAAAGGGGGAAATGGATATTCTCATGCGTGCCTCAAGGAAATAGTTGAAGGTATGGATGGAATATTAGCAATAGCACTTAGACTTAGACTTCACAGTACTTTACAGCACCCTCTAAGCGGTTTACAGCGTCAGCATATTGCTCCCAGCAATCTGGGTCCTCAGTTTATCAACCTTGGAAGGATGAAAGGCTGAGTCAACTTTAAGCCAGTGAGGATTGAACCCCTGGTAGTCAATAGAATTAGCCTGTAGTACTCCATTCTAACCACTGTGCCACTACCGATTAAGTGGATCCTGTATGGAAAGGTAGTGGGGGATCTAGTTATTTCCTTGGCTTTGATTAAGGTTCAAGTAACAGTTTTCTTGGGCTGTAGTATTCCCCCCCCCATTGCTTCATCCCTTTCTTTCTTTTTGGCACTCAAATGCACATAAATACAGCTTTCCCCCAGTTTAGCAGCTAGAGGTGTCTGCAGGGATGGCGATAGGCAAATGACAAAAGCAGCATTGTGCCAGTGTGACACAGACTCTGTCCCTTTTGTATAGGCGTGACTATGCCAAAGGGGTAGAGTTTGCATCTCCATGTCTGGAGGCTGCTTTCATCAGTTTCGTGAAAGTGATGGATCCTGTGAATTCCTCTGTTAAAAGCCCTCTTTTTTTGGGGGGGGAAATATTTTGCTTTATGCTTTTCAAAATTTGGGATTACTCTAATGCTTTTTTCCCACTGAATTGTATTGGTCGTAAAACATGCTCTGATTAAATTTGTCATTAAAGGATTTGCTTCTTAGGCCAATCCATAATTTTTGCTGTTCTTTTTTCTTTTAAAGAAATAAATAGGATAGACACTGTAATTTTGCATGCAAAACCTTTATGGCAATGTAAGAAACAAACAGGTCAAAATCTCATCTGTATCCTTTTCTCCATATTGGCCACTACATATCATCAAGTAATTATGTGAAATTAGGGCTCTATCAAAAACCATTTTCTCACAGGTGATCTGTTTTCTTCTTTCTCAAGCAAACCATTGAAATCCCCAGATGCAGAGAGCCAGACTCCTGAAAGAGAAAGTTTGAGGCTCTGCATGTGTGGCATTTTGTGCAGACCTGGTATTAGCATAGTTGTGCTATTTATCCTGGACACTGACCTTTTTTAAAATTTGATTTTCCATATAATTAAAAGATAAATATATTAAAGGACAGTGAATAAAGAAAAAAGAGAATGTTCTAGAAACAAAAGCCCAGTCAAAGAAAAAGGGGAAAAGAAAGTTAAAAACAACTTTGGAATTTCTTTACAGCAGTTACAAACAAACTTTTCTCTACTTTTAGAATTACATAATAGACTGTCTTTCCATATTTACGGTACTGCTAGACTGATTTTCTTTCAGCTTCATGATGGAACAGTTCGAATTCTGCTTTCCAGTCTAAGTTTTGGAACTCCATAGGACTGGAGTGCTTCACTTTTCCGTTTGTGGAAACCTTGCCTACTATACCTTTCTACTACATTTTTTTAAAAAAGGAAACTTGGTGTTAGGAGTGAAAAACCAGGTCCACACGTGAAGGTCATATTAAATTGATTTATTGTTAAAAAGCCTATGCACAGAAATCTTCTCAACTACTGATTAGCACCCTGCTTTGAGTTAGATAAAGATTTAAGACAATTCAGGGATGGGGATGGACTTTGTCTGCTTGTGACTTCTTAAGGTTTCTAAGCTGATTCCTCTGTTAATTCTGCCCCCAGATTCTGCTACTTCTTCCTGTACACTTGGTCAGTGAAACTACTTCATGCTTTCCAGTTGGTTTCACCATCATTATCCAAACCCCAAACTTTGATTTTCTGTGCTGTGTATAGATAATATGCCTCAGACTCTTGCCTTGCCCTGCTGCTTAGTGTCTAAGCTTAACTGTTGCTCCTTATTTCCCTTGCCCTTCCGAATACACATTGAGTCTATGCATTGCAACTTACAATCATGGTTGCAGCTGTTGGAAAATTTGTCCGTTGCAAAATCACAGGAGTCAATTTGTATGGGGGAAGAACCATGTCTTCACACTTTCCATTCATACCAGTAACTCAGTTTTTTTAAAATGAGCTGTCTCTCTGCTTTTTGTCTGTCTGTCTTTTTCTCTGTCTGTCTTTTTCTCTGTCTGTCTCCCCCCCCCCCAGACAGATATAGCACATATTGAAAACACCATGAAGGGAATGCCACTAATTCATTTTTCCATCTTCTGTGGGGAATCAAGGATAGAGGGATTTGGGAATAAGCGTAAGGGTCTAATCAAACAATGTGATTTTTTTTCAGTCCCCTATTATTTAGCTGGAAAGAGTGGTGATTGACTCATGATGTTTCCTGCTTATTTTCAGCCTTTGGAGGGCCTTAGGAGTGCAGCATCACATGGCTGACTTCAAAATGCTTTGAAGGAATTAAGGAGTGGAGACAGTGCTACATGAAAGAACCCTCCATGAAGAAGTTTAAACTCAACCTTGTAATTAAATAGTCATGTGGATATCTTTAGGGAATAATTGTCTCTAGATACCATGTTTACTGCTACTCTTCTTTCTGTTTTGTCACAAAGTAAGAAGGATACAACCAAGTCTTTTGGAAAACATAGCTAACCACACTCAGAAACATTGAGTTGGAGAGCAGTAATAAGAGATCTTTCTCGGGGCCATTATTATTCAACATTTCTATTTGTGCCCTGAATCAACAGTTCCCAACCTTTACGTCTTGGCGGACTGATGGGGTGGGGTAGGGGATGCTTCTGTGTGAGCAGCAGGCCTGTGTGCTGCTCGTGGACTTCCTGCTTATGCAGCTTGGGCGTTGGGGACCCCTGACTTGGACGATAGCATTGACGGAATATTCATCAGATTTGTGGATGAAATAAAGTTGGGAAAATCTGGTCAATATCCAGAAAGGCAGAACAAGAGGGAAATATAATCTAGCTCAGATGGACAAAGAACAATATGTCTTTCAACAGGAAGAAACACAGCATATTATATTTGGGGATGAAAATATATAGAGTGAATATATAACGTTTGGGAGGGGATCATAGTCTAGATGCACTAAACCAGAGAGTTAATTAACAATAAACTGAACATGAGCCATCAGGTAAGAATATAAAATTGGCATGTAGGAAGCTGATTTTGAGTCAGTTTAGTTAATGAATTAATTCTGTGTTAGTGGATTAGATTTGGTATCAAGAGATTAGGATTAAGTCCATTGGAAAAATCTCTTCAGAATAGCCTTCTGTAACCTTGTTGCAGAAACCCAACCAAAGTCCTTCTTGTCTAAGGGCCAGATTGAGAAAAGGCTACTGTAAGTATCAGAGAATGAGGAAAGCCACAAAACAGCAAATTAGTTCCAGAGAAACCTGTAAGGGAACAGTGGAGATATATTAGTTAGTGAGGTAATTGAGTGTATCTGTTTCTTTCTCAACTGCATTGGCCAAATACATTAGTAGAAGATTCATCTTTCCTTCATATGTGAGAGATGTAATGAATTAGTAGCTTTGCTGTCAATTTGTCATCAAATGAATTTGAAAAAAATCAGCTGATTTATGATTTAAATATAATGGGATTCATGATTAGTGTATATGAGAAATAGGTAAATATTTTGTTTAAAATGTGATGTTCCCCGTTTAGGAATTAGTGAATTTCCTTGACAGATCTCTTATAGAGTAAAGCAGGAACAACCCCCACACTACTGATAACTTTCCCACGACAAAATGTTTTATCTTCATTATCCTTGTAAATACTCGTTTTCTAGCAACTTGTTTTTACCCTGGGAGATTACAAGATATCATGAAATCCTTCTGAAAACTTATTTTCCTTCAGGAGACCTAAGTTATGGAATATACTGTCTCAAGAATTTCATTTGATCACCGCCATTCTTTGCACTCTGAGGAAAGAGAATTATTTTCAGCCAGAGCTTTTAAGAAGTAATTATTTAGATTTGGTCCTGATCGTTCATAGAGCAGTTTGTTTTAGACCAATAGTCACCTTAAATATTCAGTGGACAGAAAAATGTGCCACAAACTAAAATGATGAGAATGATTATGAGCCTTCTCTTCCTTCCCTGCCGATTACATAAGAGTTCTACTTGAGGGCATGTTTTTAGTAATTTTGGAAAGTTGCAAATAGTCTGACAGTTCTTGCATGTTTTCCTGTGTCATTGCATGAGTAAATAGCCATCTAGTCTGCCCTTTTTTCTTTCACGTTGTTTTTGCTTTGGATTTTTTTTTTTAAAAAAAGATCCTCTGATTCACTTTGCTAATGTTAAAAAGAGTGGTGCGCACATATTTGGCAAAGGTCTTCAGCTATTCTCACTTCCAGAATTAGTTTCTCATTTTAGAGAAGAGAAGCTTTATTTATTCTCAGATAACACAAAGAATAGTCTTGTTCTTCAAGTTGAAGTTTCAGAGTCATAAGATGAGCTTTTATTTTTTTGTTGACCGAGTTCCTTTTTAAAGTTTGATACATTCCAAGGAGTAGGTGGTTTCCTTCCGTGTCATTAGCATGGAGATTGTTTACATTTGTGATGTCTTCAGAGTTGAAGTTTATGTGTATGTATTTTGAGATTCTTGGCAAACCAAACTGGGTTAGTTTTTAGCATGCAACCATGTTAAATTACAGTAGTTATGAAATCATGATTAATTATTGCTTAACATACATTTTGTTGAACTGTTTAAAACAATACTGATAATAGTCTTTCTCACACAAACATATTTTATAAAAGAAAGTTATATGCTTAAGTAAAACTAAAAGAAAGATGTTAAAAAATTAAATTTTTAAAATAAAAAATTATAATTTTTTAATAAAAATTATTACAAGAATACTTAAAAACAGATGTGCAGCATTTATCCAGGTTGTTATTCTCTGACTTTTAATTAGATTGGTCAATATAATTTTGTATATCCTAAGTTTAACTTGCTATTTAAAAGCAATTATGATTTTAAAAAATCATGAGAAATGTTAAAATTGACTGGATAAGGGCCTCTAAAATTGATGATATAGGAATACTGGCATTTAATTAAATTGTTACAGACCTAACCATGCCAAGTAGATCCTTCCATTCTCTTCTCGCATTTCCAAGCAGCACAGCTAATCATCGACCACTCAATTTTTTAAATTAGAATTTAAATATTGTCAGAATGTAGGATGCAGGCTATTTCTGGCTAGAAAAACTAGAAAAGGTAGTCATGGTTTGTTTTTGGTTTATTAGGAAAATGACTCATACAATGCAGAGAAACATTTGGCAAAAGAACTGTCAGATAATACAATACCAGCTTTGGAGGCAGATATAGGACTTTTATAAGAGAGAACAAAGCTTTTATACCTAGTGTGTTAGAAAAATTAATTTCTCAGGACAAAGAAGAAAAACAATCATTGAAGAGCACATTTGTGGTATGATATAGAAAGGAAAAAATGCTCAACACAGGTTTTCAGAAAAAATTGAATTGAAAATTTTTCCGATGCAAATAAGTGATTAAGATTAGCATATTAATCTCACTATCTATAGTCCACACAGGAATATCATTTTAATGTTTGGGGAAAAAGAGGAAAGAAATTTAGCCTATTTGATGAGATATGACTTTTACAGTTAAACCTCCCCCCCTCCATGCTTTGATACTTAAAGAAAAATATTTTTATTGGAAAGTTGAAAACAATGTTAAGGAATAAAGGATAAAATAATATGCAATTAATTTTTGCTCTGCAATCATTTGAAAATTTGATATATTATGACTTTGAGTCTACCAGGCCTGCCTGAAGAGAAAAAAATTCAGTGGAAAATTTTTCTCTTGGAAAATTTTCCAGCCCATATCACTTCAACAAAGCCTCTTAAATTAGTCTTCTCTCCCGAACAAAATGGAACTTGTGCCACAATATCAAGGTGACATTACAGCAAAGGTTGTCAAGCTGTGCAGGAGGGAATGGGTGGTGGTAGTGGTGGCGAGGGGGGAGGTTACAACATATTTTTAAATCTGAGAAGGTTGGAATAAGCAAAATGTGAGCATTGCCTCCCTTAGGTTAGGTTGTGCAAGCCCTCAGAATTTGAAAATCACTGTGAGGCGAAGCTCAAAATTTAATTATTAAAAGGGTGAGTGGTGATAGATCAATTGGTATTGCCTACTTGGTATGTTCATGAACACTGCTCTTTGAGGACTTCTTCCTGAGTAGTGCCATGCTGAATCTTGGTGCTGAGCTGCCAACTTTAGGCAGGCTGGTTACTAGGAAGATGATACCTTTTGAAGGAAGATCAGAATGCACCTTGCAGCTTGGTGTAATTGTGTTTTTATTAAGTTGGGAAAGAGCTTTTAGTCCCCTTGTATTTAAGTATAGGGTGTGGGAGAGAATAAGAACTGTAGCCCATTATCTGTATTTTGGGCTGGGAAGAGAGGGAGAGATTGTGAAGCGACTTTGAGTAATGAGCTTTGTATGTTTGTCTAGGTGGAGTATCAAGGTTTCCACTCAAAGAAGAAAAGTGAAGAGGTGAAAGTGGAACTGGTGTTTGAAATTGATGGACACCTAATTTAGGAAATACAGCTGGTATATTAATTTCTTGTCCCATCTTTACCCCAATGAAGTTTATTCATACAGGATTTCACAGAAATTCATTTATAATTTTAGGGGGTCAGAAAAATATAGAGTTTGAGAGTTAAAGAAAAAATGCAAGCAATGACAGCTCATAAGCAAGAATTAACCTACTTGGCTCACATTCACCTGTAATTTTTTGATAGGACATTGATATCGAGTTGCAGTATCGCAAGAGAAGGTTTCAGGAAGAAATGATGCTTTTACTTCCTACTTTTATCTCCACCGTAATTCCTTTAACCCAGTTTCTATTTCGCAAACAAGTGACTCCTGCATGGACATTTAGGGAGGTCTCTCGAATCTGTATCCTCCAATAGGGTTCATGGCCTCTTTAACATGCTTGTTCTCTCCCAGAAAGGTCACTGTAGATCTGGCCTCATTCTTGTTTTTGCTGGCTCCTCTTCTGTACTAACAATAATAATAACAGCAACAGTAAAATAAATAGCTGTCCAGTGTTAAGTGAGCTACTCTGCCCTGATTATGCTTTGTTTCTCTTTCATCACTCCTGCTGGTATGTCAAAGTCTAAGAATTAATAGGATTTTATTCACCCTTTGGGATGGACTGTAGCCTAGCATTAATCTACCCCCACATCTTTCTCTAGGAGAGATCCTATTACCATATACTGCTGTTGTACTTTTTTCACACTTTAGTTTTTAAAAACACCAAAGAAGTGTACAGTATGTTATACTTTCCATGATCAGCTGTTGGCACCAGGGTATATAGTGAGTTGAGGGGGAAAGCTGAGACATGTCTGGAAGACGGGGAGATATGGTCAATCAATGGTTTGAGGTGTTTTAAGCAAAGTGGACCAGTTGCATCAAAATGAAAAAGCACT
This sequence comes from Pareas carinatus, assembly GCA_032468095.1. NCBI lineage: Eukaryota > Metazoa > Chordata > Lepidosauria > Squamata > Pareidae > Pareas > Pareas carinatus. The sequence continues at coordinate 163,053 of JANHFO010002206.1, read as the reverse complement.
ATCTGCTACAAAGGTGTATCTCAAGATAACCTCAATGACAATGAAATCCTACACAACGTCTCGATGATAAATTAGATATAAACTACATATCAAGGGATGTTGAAATTGAAGAAGCTGAAAACTTTTAAACACCAAGAGATTGCACAGGATCATTTTGTTCTAACTATCAAATGGAACCAGAGCTTGTCTTTTCTGAGGAAATATAAAGATTTTTCAGGACAATATCCACTGGGCTTCTTCCTCTTGGACAGAATTTGATCATTGGCTTTCTAGTTAATCCTCAGGGCCTTTATTTGTCAGAGTGTGGTGGAATAGTTTTATTTGTCTTCCATATGATAGAGCATGGTGGAATAGCTTTGTTGGTGCAACTGTGGGATGAACTATAGGCCATTTCTAGCTCCTCATGTTATCCAGTCTTTAATTTTTTTATCCTGCTTTTATTATGTTTACATATAACTCAAGGTGGTGAACATAACTAACACATCTTCATCCTCCTGTCCGCACAGCAACAACCCTGTGAGATGGTTTGCGCTGAGAGAGAGTGGCTGGTCTAAAGTCACTCATGTGGCTTTCATGGCTAAGGCAGGACTAGAACTCACAGTCTCTTGCTTTGTAGCTTGGCGCCTTAACCAAACTGGCTTAATTTCTTAGTGCAAAAGGCCTGGGGGCCAAATTTGGCCCAAGACCTCTATCAATCTGGCCTGTGGGGCTGTCCTGGAGACAGCAAGGAACCGACCCTTGCCGCCTCAGCTCCAGCCCACCCCAACTGGCGCAGACACGCCCCCTGGGCCTGCAGATGGGAGCTGATGAATGGGTGGCCTGCCTCGTGCTCTGTAGTGGTTAGCTTGGCCTCTTATCAGTAAGCATCTTTGTGGCCCCTTGTGGTGGAGCCTTCCAAAAATGAAATGGCAATTTTTGCCTGTGCCACGTGCTCGGTTCCCCTCCTCCCACCCTCCAGCCACAGCCAACTGACTCTGAATGTACAGACCCAGCTGAGCCTCTGCTGGCGTTTCTCCGATACCAGCTTTCGCGCTCCGTCCTCAGGTTGCTTGTATTTCGCAGAGGGATCATTGTACTCAAGGGATTCGCCCAGAAAAAACATCCATGCCTCCCAGCAGCTGATCGGGGCCTCGAGGGGTGGGCCTCTGCCAAACTGTGGAGGCCTGCACGCACACACACACACACACACACACACACGCACGCACGCACACACACACACACACTTTTTGTTATAAGATAAGATAGATAAGATAATCTTTATTGTCACTTTACTGTGGTTACAACGGCACACATCAAAAGTGAAATTTAGTTGCCCTCTCTCAAAGTGAAACACATACATGACACACACCTAAAACATACTATAAACAACATATGTATAAACCCCTGCATATGCACAACAGTAGAATATTAAATACTGTCCATCTTGAATATATGACGGAAGGAGGAAGCCTGAGAGTTCACAAGCTGTTAATGCTGTATGGAATGAAACTATGGCTGAACCTGGATGTTCTGCTACGGACACCACGAAGCCTCCTCCCAGAAGGTAACAAGGAAAACAGGCTGTGAAGAGGATGAGTGGCGTCTCAGATAATCTTACCGACCCTGTTCAAGCAACGCTTCTGTGCTATGTCCTGGATGGGAGGGAGGGGACTGCCAATGATCTTTTCGACCATCCTCACCATTCTCTTCCTGTCTGAAGCAGGGATGCTTCCAAACCAGACTGTAATGCTGTATGACAGGATGCTCTCCATCGTCCCCCTGTTGAAAGTGGTCAAAACAGGGGAAGGAAGATGAGCTTCTCATGCGACACAGAAAGTGCAGGTGCTGCTGTGCCCGCTTCACCAGTTTCTCACTGTTGAGTGACCAAGCCAGGCTACTCGTTAGCTGCACACTCAGGAATTTTATGCTGGTAACCATCTCCACAGGTGAATCATTTACGCACAGAGAAGTGTGGCTATGCCTGCCTTTTCTGAAATCGACAATCAGATATAAACTGTTCCAAGGAAAGCTGCCTTTTTCAATTGACTGGTGGTAATTTTTTCAGTGCTGATGATCCAAGTGATGCTCCAGATGTTTTGAGATTGCACCCAAGGTACCTATTACTATTAGTACTACCTTTGCTTCTTCTATTTTTTTTTGCGCAGTCATTCTCTTCGCAGGTCATTATATTTTGTGATCTTTTTGTGATCTTGCATTGTGTGTGTCCAGTTCTTTCTCTTCTGTCTTCAGGTACTGCCACATCCACTATCCATAGCTTTTCTGTCTTTCTTATTGGCAATTGCGATGTCTGGGGTGTTATATGGCAAGTGCTTGTCTGTTTGAATTCTAAAGTCCCAGAGCACTTTTATGTCTTCATTTTCTATTACTTTCTCAGTTGTGTGGTCCCACCAGTTGTTGCTTGCGGGCAAATGGTATTTCTTACAGATCTTCCAGTGCACCATTGTTGCTACTTTGTCATGCCATTTAGTAGACTGTCTGTGCAATCTTCTTGCAGCAGCTAACTAAGTGGTCCACTGTCTTCTTTGCAGAAGAGGCTTTTGCTCTCTGTTGTTGCCTTCTCAATTCTGACTTTGTATGCTTTTCTTCTTAAGTCTTGGTCTTGTGGAGCCAGAATTAGCCCCTATGTCTCTTTCTTTAATTTCCTGCTGTTAACCATTGCCAGATCTTGTTATAATCTGCTTTGCCTGTTAGGTTTTTTTAAAATTTATTGCCTATGAAATGTTTTGTCTTGCCATGTCTCTTTTCTGTTCTTCATTTGGTTTTTACTGTAGGCCAGTTTGATCTCTCCACTACTCATTAAGCCTTCCTGGTATACTAGCTTCAGTGCATCTTCTTCACTGCCTTTTAGACATTCTTCCAATGCCCCCTTTTTTTGTCTGCAACTGTTTGGTAGACTTGCAACATTCCATACCCATTTATTTCCTTGGTAAGTAGATTCTATCATTATTATTATGGTTAATCTTCAATTTGATTCACACTCTGGGACTGGTAAAAACATAACAGTTCAAGCCCTAGGATCATATCACAACAGTATGCATATTTATGTATGTATGTGCATACTGTAAAAAGACCAAAGACTATCCATATATATAACCATTACCCATTATATTTACATCAATATGATACAATTTTATCTGTAATAGTTATCCAAGAATGAGTGCCATTAAATTCAATAACGCTTTTTTCACTTCAAATGTTTCAACTTGTAAAATACACTGTGCTTTAAAAAAAATCCTGCCAAGAATAAAGGTAATGTTTAGTTTCTCCTTAGATTTTTGCAAAGAAACATTTTCGCTTAAACTGCTAGCATGCAGTAAGAACAGCTCTTGCTTGTTTATTTTCTTCCCTGATTTCCAGTATGTTAATCTATCACAAAGTATAGCAAAACTTGCAAAGCTTCATTATTACTTCATTAATTTATCAGAGAAAGGAGGAGCTGCCAATTACATTAATGCTCCAGTACATTGGTATCATCACACATGAAGGGGTGGGGAATCAAATACTGAAGTTACTCCTTTGTATTCTCGATTGCAGAAAATATGATTTAGCAACAGAGTGGTCAATGCCTGGAACTCACTACCTGATGATGTTGTTACATCCTCAAACCCCCAAAACTTTAACCTTAAATTGTCTGTGGACCTCACTCCATACCTAAAAGGGCTGTAAGGGGGCATGCATAAGTGCACCAGCATGCCTACTGTCCCTGTTATACTGTTCCCATTTGTTCGTACTCATTTGTTATACATATGCTTATACCTGTTTATACCTATATGCTTATATAGTAGGTTTTTACTTATACTTGTTTTTTCTCATTTTTCTAAA
>JANHFO010002206.1:138609-152332 GCA_032468095.1 Pareas carinatus | reverse complement strand
ACATTGCTTGTTGTTTATTTAACCAATTTATATAGCTTAGTATATACCAATGGGGGCAAACAAAAGTTGAAACCTAACGTACAATCAAATCGATTTAAAAAGCCTAGATTTGTGCAAGATTAATAGTGCTTGTTCTGTGTTCTTGAACAGAGAGGCTTACATTGCAAGAATTACATAGTTGTTAATTTCTTCTCTTATCTCATGTAGTATATTTTATGTTGTTTCTAATGAACTGGGGGCTGGGGGAGGGGTGGAAAAAGACAACTTTGCCATTACAATTTATCTTTTATCTACTATAGCAATTACATAGCAATATTATGTTTTAAGGTAAGTGATAGAAACTGACTTGCAGTAACTCTGGATACAGATAATTGTAGATTATGAATCTACTAGTTGTGGACAATTCATTGTAAAAAGAAAGTGGGGATTTTGGAACACTAGCTGCAATTGTTCAAGATTCCAAGTTAAAGGACAAATAATGGGCAGTATAGTAACAAAATCTAAAATAATACCGATTTCCAGTCCACTTAATATCCATGTGGCAGAACAGAAGTATTGTGTTCCTTCTAGCTTTGCCTGAAATTGCAGCTTATTTGGGGAAAAGATTGGGTATTTATACGTTCCTTTAAAATAGGACATCCTTCACAATTTCCATAACTTCTGTTTATATATAATTGGTACACAACAGTGATGACAAGATAAGTCACCTTTTACTATTCCTTACTGGCTTGACCTCTGTAGTTCCTATGGTAACAACCAGTTGCATTGTGAGACAACCTACAGAAACTTCCAGACTGGGTTGCAATGTCTACCCATAAATCACAAATGAAAGGAAGCTGCAGGCAGCAGTAGAACAGGAAGAAGGATGGGACGATTTGGGAGAAGGAAGGGTTGCGACTCGGAAAGCTGCTGCCTAATTCCATCATAATTCTTACAACCTTTTGACAGTCACTGTGTATTCATCTACATCACATGGTTTCCCAGTAGGCAGCCAGTGCTCTTACCATAGGCTCCACCTGCTTGGCCGAGACCTGCAAAAGCTCAAGACAAACTGCTGCTGGGCCTCCTTTTATTCTTTTCTCCTTGTTAATTATTGGTTAAGAGTGTGTGTGTGTGTGGGGGGGGGGAGGGAATGGAGGTGCCCTTGCAGTTAAGTCAGTCCTGCTGAGAAGAGGGGCACAATTTAAGTGGACCTTTGCTGATCAAAGGGGAATATAGAGAACATTTGAAATGAGGTTTGTGACACAGCATGTATGAGGGGAAGGAATTTAGTACTCCCCTCCCTTTTTTTTTGTCTATTATAGGAAAAACTGCAGCAATCATTTATGGGAGAAGCCCCTTTAGAACATTGTATATTTTATTTACCAGAGATTATTTCAAGCAGGAGCAATAGCCAAGGGCGATTTCTAATTCTAAAGTCAACAATCCCAGAGGAAATCTGTGTGGAATATGGTGCTTAAAGAGATAACAGTCAGTTTGTATTGTATCTAGCTTGTATTTAAACACTGCAATCTGAGGTATACAAACAGGAAGCTGAGGTTCATGGGATAATCTCCGGTATTATACATGATTGCAAATAACCAAAAGTTGTGATTATTGAGGGCAACCCAGAGAGTAATAGTGATTAGTTGGGATTTAGACTCAGAACCTAGATTCCTAGTATTGGGACATCTGTGTGCATATTGTGTTTGGGTTGCAACTGTAAACATTCTAGTGGTTCTATTTTGGTGCTTTAAAATTAACTCGTATCTTCTAATTCAGACACCACCACAAATTTTTGCATAGGTGACTTCATTAAAATAGTCTACTCAATGGATATCTAAAATATTTGAAGGAGAACTAAAGGGCCATCAGAAATGAGACACTTACTTTGCCCCAGAAAGGCCACGATCCTGTCTTAAATAATGTAAGAAACATTATATAGGTGCTGATTGATATTAATTGATGTTCATCTAGGAATACAGAAGACAGAAAAAATGCTGTAGATCAAAGCTGAAAAGTAGGGTGGTCATTCTAGATTCAAATATATTTAAGCATTCAGAGTTGAGGATTTGACTTTAAAATGTTAAAGCAATTTTTTTCCAAATGGGACATCTTCCAGATGTGTGGATTTTCTCCAAAACAGCATGTCCATTGCTAAGAATTCTGGAAACCCTGAAGGTCACACATCTGGGGGAGCCTTGTTTTGGGAAAGCTACATTAGATGAGATCAGAGTTTTAAAATGAACCTTGGGCATTGTCTTCCAATTACCCCCTCCCCATTTTCTCTTTAATTCATATATTTCAATATATGTAATGCAACAATATGTTTTCTCATTCATGAGTTTTACATCTGAGACAAGGTAGCAAAGCACTTCTATATTGCAGTTGTGCACTGTATATTTCCAAATCCCAATGGCCAGCCCAGGACACACACAGCTTTTGGCTATTCTTTTAGATCCCAGGAATGAAGCTATTCCATGAGATTGACTAGAGTTGGTTCTATCCAACTTTTCCACCTGGAAGGAAACTAGCTAAACAGCCTTCATCTGGGCATCTGGGAATACTTCATCATTAGTTAATGTTATTAACTGTCAATATTAACTATTAGTTATTGATAGCAAAAAACCCCAAACAATTGAGCCAAGGAGGAGAAAGAGGATTATTTCACTTGGTAACCACTCTCCAGTAATTCTGATGATTATTGTTGATTCCTTGGCAGCAAAAATGCAGAAGGGTTGATGGGAAGAACAAGACAAGATTGATTATGTGCCATCAAATTGTTTTTGAGTCTTAGCGACCATATAGATTTTCTCCATGGCAATCTATCTCTAACCTGTAATTTCATGTGCGCTCATTGTAACTGAGTCCATCCACCTTGCTCCTGGATGTCCTCTTTCCTTCCACCTTTTCCAACATTAAAGCCTTTTCCAGAGAGCTGGATCTTTGCCTAATGTGTCTGAAGTAGGATTATTTGAGCCTGGCCATTTGTGTCTCAAGTGAGAATTCTGGTTTGATTTGTTTCATTGGTTTGTTTTTGGGCTGTCTGCCACATCCTCGCAACAAAGCAGTCCCCCTTTTAACCCTTAGTTAAAACTAAATCCCCTACTGTCAACATTTCAATACTTTTCATTTTTGATCCCAGGAATTAAGGAAACAAAGCTGCCAGTACACAATAATTTTATTCATATAATTTGCTTAACTCACTCTCCTGACTTATAGGTCAACATAATCATAACCGATCAAAAACAAGTAGTTTGGGAAAACAGAATTCTCACAATGTACCTAGAATCTCATATGCCAGGAAAGTACTGTTAAGACTTCATGAATTACCAACTCTTCCCTGCTGGTTAGGTGGGCAGAAGTGACTGTAGACAGGAAAGGCAAAAGCTGGAGGGGAAAAACTGCTCCAACCTCTGATTCATGTCAAAATGTACAATTTACAGGCACTCTGCTGCAGGTTCTTGCTGTTCTCTCTCTTCCCCCCAGCCTTCACCTACAACCACCACTTTGCCAGTGCCTGCCTGACATCAACTCCCTCCCCTCATATAGCCCCTTGGGGCAAAAATAAATTACCAGAGGGAGCTTGAAAAAGCCTCTCTCTTTCTCTTACTGTCGGCCTAGTCCCCAAAATGACACAGGAGAAGAAAAACACTCTCACTCTTCTTCCTGGGGAAACAAAGCATTTAACAAGGGAAGAAAGCAGCCACAAAAGAGACAGCCACTCCCAATTACAACAACCCCTACTGAGAAGGCATAAGGCAACCTAAAACAGAAGGCGCGAGAAGCCCATGTCTGACAACCAGGATTGGCGATGTCTGGGGTACAGGACCGGAGATTGTCCTCAGAAGCAGTGTTTGAGATGCTACTGAAAACATTTGAAGGAGTGTCTGTAAATGTTTTCAGAGACAGTGGGTTGAAGATTTTTTATTATTTGTAGGTGTTGCCACTTGACAGTGCGCTTTTAGGAATATCTCTAGCGGCCCGCCAAGTGGATGGCTTAGTTAGACCACTGTGGTTTGAGGAGCCATACTTGGTTGGCTGTCGGAACTCGAGTGTGTTCTCTATCCTTCCTCTTTCTCTTGGAAGAGTGTGGAAAGAAGGATGGACTGGAGTCTTTTTCCATTTCATTTTTTATTAGTTTATGGAAATATAAAAAATAAAAATGAAAATAGTGGGAAAGTAAGGGGGCAAACTGGAAGAGGAGAAGGTATAGAGTAAAAGAGGGAAAAGAAAAGCATTGATTTTGGACTCTTTTTAGAGCAGTAGAATAAGATAGTAACATACAGCCTCATCTTTTTACTCTGACATAGAAATACATACTAGTCATTTTTATAACAACAAACCTATTTAATTAGCAAAACTCGAAGTTAATATTTCATTTTTTTCCACCTCAAGCACAAAGTCCAGAAGTGGTTTCCAAGGGGAAACAAAGTTAGATGTATTTTTTTCTTTGATTAAGACAGTCAATTTAACAATCTCTGCTAATTCCACCAGTTCTTCCAGCCAGTCATCCATTGTGGGAGGCAGGTTTTTCTTTGAAGTGGGTTATGATGCCTGCAAGATTCAACTGATTAGGGAGGATTGTTTAGTTTCAAACAGATTTATTTTTGATATTCAGTGCAATTGATAGAGTTTGGGTATTTGCTGAAAAGAATAGCACCATACAGGACCTAGTTAAACAAACATACAGCCAGCATGCTAATAATCTGATACCAAAAACTCGTAAAACATTGTGCCTTACTGAAAGGTTTATTGGTGATCCAAGATTGCCTAAAGGACTAGAAAATTTGAAGGCTGATGCCCCAAAAAATCTTCATAGCTTGGGAAGTATTTTAGTAGAGATATTATGATTGCTGAGCCTGTTTGCTAATGCTAAACATCCTTGTGGCAAGTACAGTAATTGCCTTCATGAAAAGCAATAACAGGAAAGCTATTGAATTTATTTTCAGCATCCTTTTAATGCAGTTTAGCAGCTGGAAATAGGAAACGGAACCAATACCATGTGATGAGGTATTTCATTTCAAACTATGCATTCAGAAATAAGAGTAGATGGTTGGAAACAGTGGGCTTAAAATTTCCGTCTAACAATTAAAAATAATATAATTAAAATGCCATGTCTTGTTTTAAAAAATGAAGTTATTAATACATATACAAGCATATGAAATGCATATTCCAGATGTATTGGACCTCTGCTGTAGCAACGCCTTGTAATGTTCTGATCCTATAAGCCATTAAGTAACTCGGGCAGTTGGACTGTTACACTATAACCTTATTTAAGGACTTGCATTATTGAATTGGTGACAGAAGGTGACCAATACTATTTCCATTTCTGCAGCTTTGTATGGAGCTATGCAGCTGCTGCTCTCAATTTTATTCCTCTGAGGAAGACAGTTGTAGATAACCTAGATAACCTTCAGTTTTGTGTCTTCTCTTGCTTATGTGGTTGACAAACATGTTGGAAGAAAAAAATGCTTTCTAATTTAATTTTCAGATAAACAGTGGCCTCAAGGACAATCCTAAATTCATGAAACTGGCTTAATATGAAGACATTTCATTTAATGATGAATTTTATGCCCTGACTAGGTCTCTTTAATAGGATAGCCTCTAAACTATCTGAGATGCAGCATTCTTTGTGAACTGGGATTGCAATGTTTCACCATTGCTTTCTCTTTTCCCCATGTGTTTATACTTGGGACATCTAATTAAAAGTGCAATTCTGATGAATGTTTTTTGCTCATGCTAACATATTTTATTGATTTGGTATCATGTTTTCAAGTGTGAGAGACTTAGTCTTTCCTCCCCAACCATATTCTTTTAAGAGCTTTTAAATAGATTTTAATTATACACATACACACACAGATTTATATACAAACACATTTTTACACTATCCCAATTGGTCACCTTTGATTGATTAACAGAATATAACAATTCATAAATGAACATACCTTTTAAAACCAGCATGAACTTATTAAAAAAGGACTGCCTTCTAACTATAATTTCAATTGAACGCAAGTGCCCACTTAAAATGGAAAGTCTCCAGAGCTTTCTAGACCGCCAAAAGTAAAATGACCAGCCTAATCGCTGGTTCAGCAGTGTTTCATAATGTTAGGGGCAACTGCAGAGAAGGCCTGCATTCTGGCCCATGGTGCTTTTACCTCTTGCAGTGATGGGAACAAAAGGCAGCTGATAGTTGTAAGGGGAAAAGTAACTGCTATAATGCTTATTGTAGTATAATCATATCTTCTTTTTAATAATGTACCATTTGCTTCTAGAAGTGTTGTGTGCTGTAGCTTCCATTTCTATTTCTTCATTCTTTTGATAGGGGAACCTCATTTTCAGAATGTAACTTAGAGGAGTTTGTTTGTATATTCTCATCTGCTCATTATGTGTGTAGAGAGTAAAGAGGATGACCTCGACAGAGAGAAGAGAGATCCATTTCCAAAGCAATGAGGAGCAAAAGATGGCTTAAACCCAAAACGAGAAGGTTTATGCAAGCATATTGGATACCACCCTAATTCACATGTGTATAAGAAAGAGAGGAGATAAAGCATAATCAGATTTGCAGCATTCTGTTACTATAGTTTATATTAATAAAAGCATTTTTAGACTTGGAGATTGTTTCTTGGCCTGGCCTACATTGTGGGGCCATCAGAAGTCAGGAATTACTGTAAGTTTTCATAGTTCCACTATTCTCAGAAGGAACCATTTTTCTGTCATGGTGAGCTCAGAATTTGAGTCAGAAGAGGGAACTGATGTCAAACAGCCAGTGCCAGAGCCAGCATCAGAAGTGTGGACAGATGATGAAGAGCCAGTCCCAGGGTTACCAGATGAGTAAAAGTACGAGGTGGAGGAAAATAGCAAACATAGCTGCCATCTCTCTCTGAAGATATGAGGGCATGGGATTACTGCCTCCTCTCTAATGCAAGAGGGTGGCAGTCTAAAAGACTGCTTTGCGTAGAAGGAGACTTGCTCTACTAAATAAGCTGCATTGGGTGGTTTCTATTAAAATGGAGTGGCAGACACCCACTTTTTGTTGATGACAACCACCAACTTCTACTTCATTTACCTTGATTTGTTAACCTTACAACCCTGACTTGGACAGGCTTATGAATCTGATAGAAACTTTGACTCTCAGATCCTAACTGACTTCTTTTCTGTGTGCTGCTTTGATTTTGAAAGCTTGTAGGCCAAGCTTGCTGAATTTTTTTGGGAGGGGAAACTTGTCCCTATATTGCAAGTGCGTGTGCTTGCAAACCTTGTTTAGCTTTTGTGTTTGTATGCTTTACCACATACAAGGACATTTTCTTCCCGTTTCCTTCAAAATCACCTTATTCATTAGAGCCAAACTGTTAGGGTTTCATAGAAATTTTCAGGGCTCCGAGTCAGCAGCTGAATTTTTAAAATGCTATTAATAAGGCATACTGCATCTAAGTATAAAGATCACTTTAGGGCAGATTTTTTGAAGATCTAATTCTTGTTCTTAAATGGTTTCCTTTTGTGCTAACGGCAAAAGTCACAACTTGTGATCATGTGGCTGGCTGCAAGACTTTGGAACGAGTTATAAAGGCAAGCTGGGTCTCAAGTGTCTGAATTGTGATCACATGGCCATGGCGGTGGTGGGTTGTAAGTGTGAGGATCAGACTTTTTTCAGCTTTGTTGTAATTTTGAACAGTTGCTAAATAAATGGTTGACTTGAGGACTACCTGTGAAACTAGGTTGAATTTATATATTTCTCTTATTCTACCTGATTGAATTTTGTGGATGTTGTTAATATAGTCTTTTGGGGATCTGTTCCACCATTAGCATTGAGGAATCCTTGGTGCTCTCTGCGCTTGGTTGTTTTCTTGCAAAGATTTCTGCAAGAAAGCAAACAAGCTCAGCACCAAGGATTCCTCATTTCAACCCCTCCTTTATTTGATACATTTAGCATTACCTAGGGACAGGTCCAGGCTAAGGCGAGCTTGTGGGGTTAACATTGATCTAATGCTGCAGCTAGTGGGATTTTGATGCTAAGCATCCATTGTATCTTCTTTCCAGAGCAATCATGGAGGACAAATTAAAGCAAGGGTTTTCTTTCTGGTTCTGTAGAAAGGACACAGATTTGTCATTTTCCACCCCACCTCCAAATACCATTTTCCCAGCAGTGTATAGCAATATTTTGAGTAGGGAAGCTATGACTACATTCCCCTGAAAATCCTTATTCCCATTTAAGCTCCAAGCTCATAGCAAAGCCCATAATCTTTTTTTTGTCTGATTTTGTGAAATGATACCACTTTTGTTTTCATGTTTGACTGAGTTCCTTAAAGCGTTTGGTTATGAAACCTTGAGTCATAATGAGAATGTATCAGGGGCATAAAAAGCCTCAGCTGTCATTGAGCTTTATCTGCTATTTCTATTCTTTTCAAAATGGTAAGGGGAGGAGATAAGAAAGAAAGATGGAAGGAAAGGAAAGAAAAGGAAAGGAAAGAAAGATTCCTGCTTGCCTGATCATAACCACCGAGAAAGTCAAAGATTAGTTCTAGGTTGCTGGGTCTACATGGTACATTGAAACAAAGGAAACATGAAGGCTACTTATATGTTAACAGTTGAATTTTACTAAGGATAAATAAATTCAAAAGGAAACATGGGCAGGAAGAAAAAGCCTAGAAACTTTATATCAACACTAATATTAACATATTTAAAAATGAGTGGTGACCAGATCATTCCATATTAAAGTAGCACAAACCACAGAATGAAACTTTAAAAAGAAACAACAAGCTGTGCAAAAGCTAATTCCTTTTAATTTTATATATCTATCGTTGTCAAGAAAAGAATTACACTTAAATTTATTACATAGCTGGGGAGGGAGGTTTGTCTCATGTTGCTGCTTCCTTAACAAAAAGAAATATTGCTTTGATTTACATTAATAGGATTTAAATTGTTGTATAATTAATGGAAACCGAGCAGAAAGAGTAGATTTAATGTAGGGTCAGAGATTCCACATTATCTCATTCCTTAGAGAGTTCATGTTGGTTGAAAACATGTGTTATATAGCCTGACTGAGTTTGCACAGCCCACTCACCAGATCTTGGGTGGAGTTAGTAGGTTATCTAAAACTAAAAAGGGTTTAACTTTCAATAGCCCTTAATTTGCTTAAGGCTAAACTACTAATCAGACTTGGAGCTAACTATCCAGTTGCAAAGATGGAAGTATAGCAAACTTTTCCACTGTGAAGTACTTCCTTTGGGAAGGTGCAGAAAGAATCCAGAGAAGTTTTACCGATATACCGTTTAGTACTATGGCTCCCCACCTTTTGGGCACCAGGGACTAGTTCCACAGAGAAGGATTTTTCTACGGACTGGAGGGGATGTGGTTTTGTGTGCTGCCTGCATTCCATGAATGGAGCTTGGCTTGTTTGTGTGGACTGGTTTTGGTCCACAGATGGGGGGGGGTTGGGACCCCTGTTTTAGTACATTATTACCATAAATACATGTTTCCCAAAATTTCATTATATAGGTTTCATTGTTCATTTTGACATTTGGATATTTAGAGAATGTGTGTTCTTCAAGATTGCGCTACAGGGAGGTATGATGGCAAAAAATTATGAATCCCTGGAGTATAGGATGTTTGGTGGTTATTTTCATACTATATACAGGTCTATGAGGACTGAAAGAGGTGGAAAGTAGTAGGAGGGGATACACAATTGATCCTGATGGGGCCTCATATATTTTTCTTTTTACCTGGGTTTAAAAGGACAGGCTCCATAAAGGAAGGCAGAATATCAGTGAAGATGGTGGCTCCCATATTGCGCTGACTCACTGGTGCTATTTATTTGGATAAGCCATCTTGCTCTTTGGTAAAATAATTTACGCAGCAGGAGGAGCAAACTGGATCAAGGTTGTCATGCAAATATATAGACTGCTTGTGATTGCATTCATCCATCTTACTAAGCCATGTTTTAAGCAACAATTGGATTTGCATAACACCCTAAGTCAGAACTCATGGTTTATGAATCATTGTGAATGGATTCACAGAAGTCAGTAATGAACCAACCACTTATTTAGTGTAAACCTTCCTGGTTTCTCTTCTGGTTGTTATTATAAGGCATCCATTTAGGAGGCTTCTTTCCATGTGGAACAGTTAATACAAATGCTTGAAAAGGAGATCCATGATGCAGATAGTTTAAAAACCAAACAAAAATCTCCAACCAAACATTTACTCTAAATAAATTGCTTCATTTTGTCTCACTCTGGCCAGTACCCTCTGGCCGACAACCATTACAGGCACTGATAGTTTTGCTTAAACTTTAGATGCAATACTGTAAGCTCTTCCTTCAGAACTATTTTTGTATGACCCAGTCAAACAGTCGTTCTGCTTCCCTGGTACTTGGTATCTATACAAAAGGCTGTTCATTTTTGGATTTTAAAAAGCAAATTGAAAGTGACCTTGCTCTCGCATCAGTGGGAAAAGCTAAAAGATCATTAGTGAGACTTTAAATGAGAAAGAGACTTCTCCATACAGCAGGGTCTTTTGCATTCAGAGGAGAATAGACATATAAAAGATGGCTAATTCTGAAGAATTGTTTCAGGATTTATTTTTTGGTTCTAGGATGGAAAAGGGCCTAGAAAGTGACAATTTTGGGATGCAGGTTTAAATGTTGCAAAAGGAAGCTAATGGATATTCACTGTAAAGTTGGCAGGTAATTTGTGAGACTTTCATGGATAAAATTTCAATAGTATACATTTGGCTGACTTTGAAGACAGATGAACTCAATACATTACTGATTTAATGGTCAATGTTGATACCAGTGTCTCTCTTGTAAAGGTTTAATAAATGATGTCTAGGTATGCATATACCTAGATTATAAATTGCTAGAAATGCCCAGCAGACAATGTTTCAAGAGAGTTATTAACTAACTTTGTCAGCAAGATGTTAATCTGGCAATTTTTAGAATCAATCTGTATTTTTAAACTATTTGATAACTCTAAGAAAAATCAGTTCATTAATCATTGCCACAGTAATTAATGGAACTTTACATTTGGATGGTTTCCTCGGTGCAATTTCTTTCTTTCTGTCTATGAATCAGTCAAAATTCCAACAAAAGTGTACCTGAACACGCACACAACAATCCCCAGCTTCATCTCATATTGAAATTTGACCAAAAATAAACAAACAAACTATATATATGTGATTCTCTCTACATACATACATACATACATACATACATACATACATACATACATACATACATACATTTAATTAACAAAGAGATTTGATTTATTTTATAGTTGAAATTACCAACCACTCCCATCTAAGAGAGAAAATAATGTGCTACTGTTTCCTGCTCCGATGAGAACAAAATATGTCTTCTGTCCCCAATAGCTGTCATTCCATCAGAGGGCAACTATCTCCTTCTTTTCTAGTACACAGAATATCTCCACCATATTCTTAGCAATTTTAAAAATAATATTTGCATAATAAAAAGGGATTCTCTTATAATTATGGAATATATGTGTTTCATGCTCACTACTGTTCTGGAAGTTGAGTCATGGCAAGTGGACTTATTCTCTTGTTGGTTTGAAATGTATCGCTCCTTATCCAAGTAACTTCTTCAGTCTGACCAAGTTGGTTAGGGGGACCCCATATATGTCCTCCAAGGAGGTTTCATTTTTTACTTAGCTAATCTGAATAGGCTCCTTAGAGGAGTAGACAGAGAGTCATTGGGATACGAATGTTCTAACTCCTAAATAATTAAGAGTGGCCTTAATTTTCCTAAGGACTGATGAAAGCAGCATAAAAAATGAAGGACTGATTGTGTCTGAGACTTTCACTTCTGTTGAGGGGAGGATTTTCCATTTTGACATAAACGGATTCCTTCACTTCTCGCTCAAACTATCTATTTTCCTGCCCCCTGTCTTTGTAGGTATAGACACATCGTGGCATTTGAGTAATATAATGTTTTTGTCATCTAGAGATTCCTTCCTTATTATTCTAATGCACTAGGTGAAAAAATTCCATTTAGAAGCATAAAATTATTCGTAAAATAATACTGATAATTTTAAGTAATCACTAATCTGAAATTTACCGTGGACCAAAAAAAAGTCCAGAATAAGATATAAAGTGTAATTATAGATATGAAAGTAATATAACATTATTGAGGATTACTGTACGACAGGAAGATAACAGCTTTGGTGCTGTAACACCTAGTGGTCAGAGCAGGAAATAAGATGGCAGAAATTATAATAACTGTGATTTGTTTCTGATCCGCTTCAGATGCAAGATTAAAATAAGCATATTATAAAGGAGAAGTTAGCCGACTGAGTTTTAGTTGTCTCAGAAAGGTGCGAAAAACGCCATTTGTTGTATCTTCAGGATGGTCCCAAGGTTCCCCAATATCCAGAACTTTATTGACCACCTGCTTTTTAGCAAGGGGAAAAAAACACTTTGTTTTATATTAAAGTTAATTAAATTTAAATAGAATCCTTTTTAAAAAGAGCAGTACTAAAAATTTGATAGAGCCAGGGGGGAAAAGAGAAAAATATTGTATGTGTATAAATCTCCTCCAAATAATATGAGATCTCATCAAATTGCCCGTAAAGATAACTATATTGTAACAGCCACACTACACTGTTCATCAAATTTAATATGGGACTTCATGGTAATTAAAATGGGGATGTGAATGGAGAAACTGAGAAAGTGTGGAATGAAATCACATAATCCTGGCATCAGAAGTGGTAGTAGAAGTGAGAAGATTCTGGCTCTTGGCCTCTTGCGATGACATTGAGCCCACACAGCTAGTGCTGCAGAGGTCATTGGTTTTGAGCATTTCTAGATGAAAAACAAGTACAGTTATGTGCATTGCTGCAACACACTTTAATATCTTTAATGCCCGAAACGTTCTGTAGATGAATGAGCCTCACGTGAACAGAGTCTTAGAAGGAGACCTACCCTGAAACATTAGATAAAGAATGAATGCACTGAGATTTAAGTTGTACTTTTCATGAAAGGAGGCCTTTTGTTGATGCATGCATGAACGAGGGGGGTGAGGAGGGAAGGGGAACGAAAGCATGGAATGTGATTAAGCTGTAATTTATACTTTAAGTACAGCATTCTAAGGGATTTACTGTAAAAAGAAAATATTCCTTTTTTAATAAGTGAGCGTTTTTAAAAAACTTTACAACATGTGAACTTGTCTAGGCATATAACAGAGATAGGCAAGCAATATTAATAACTGGGAAGGGGTGCAGTTTTGGGTTTGGAGATTGGGGAGCTCTTAGACACCAAGTTTGGGGTCTAAATAAATTGTGACATGGATGAATTGTGAAATTGTGAGATGTTCTAAATCAGTGTTTCTCAAAACGTAGTTTATTAAAGATGTCTGGACTTCTACTCTACAATTTTGGGAGTTGGTTCACACATCTTAAAGTTGCCAAGGTTGGGAAGCACTGTTCTTCACATTAAATGATGTGTGACCACTGAATCTGAGCCAAGAAATGTCTCGCTATAATAAGGTGTGGCCTGGGAATGAAACTAGAGTTCAGGTTCTACTAGCCCCATTTATTTTTCAAATGTAGAGAAAAAAATGCCAGGGAAAAGGGGAAATTGCCTTTGTAGGGGGCTCAGAGTACTTCTCTACCATTCAGTCACATGTTGTGAGTCACCAATCCGATGAAAGTTTTGAGAGCTGCAGATTCGACTTCCGGTCCTAGAGGCAACAGGACGTGGGAGAGCTAGCTCTGCCTCCCACGCCTGAAACCTGCTC
>JANHFO010002206.1:106447-125044 GCA_032468095.1 Pareas carinatus | reverse complement strand
TAATGCAGGCTTTTGGTTTAATTCTTTTAATATGTTTTTAATGTCTCATGTTGTATATGTTTTTTATTTGCCTGTAAACTGCCCTGGGTCCTTCGGGAGAAGGGCGGGATACAAATAAAACTTTATTATTATTATTATTATATATTCTACCTCCAATCCTTCAGCATGGAGTCAGTTCATCAGATTTTTTGGGGGAGGGGGGGACTCTGTTGAGCAGCATCATGCGTTTGTCACATGTGAAATCTTGAAGCCCTCCTTTTGGACCCTTTCCTCCATCTTTTGACCTGTTGGGATGAATGTAATGATTTCCATAACTTGCCTAGGTGATGGGGAAGCCGCTTATTGGGACATGAGGTCTGCAAGGATGTGGACTCAGAGTTTCAATTAAGTATCCCTACTTTAAGAATCTGCAATATGATTGACTACAGGCTCTAGGTCTTATCCAATTGTTATGGTGGAATCTAGGGTGATTGTCTCTGGTGTAGGTTTTGCTTGATCTTTCTTCAGCCGACATTAAAGCCATGCTAGGCAGGCAATGGGTAATCACTTCTGAAAAGTTTTGCTGAGAAAACTGCAGGGTCTTAAGCAGGTAGTCTCCATGAATTGGACACAATTGAAAGGAACAACAACAACAAAACACGCACACACACACACACACACACACACACACAGACAGTTATAGTTATTTTGATTTTTCTGCTTAGGTTTATAATTTCCTATGCTGTCTTTTCTTCCTTCTTCTTGGGTAAAACATTTTTATCCTACATTTCCAGTTAAATTACGGTACTTCCACAGGAGCCTTCATTAGTAGATGTAAAAAAAATCCTATTCTTGTTCATAAGCTTATGATAAAAATATGACAAAAGAAAAATGAAATGGCAGGGGCAGGGGGGGAAAAACTCAAGTTTTTAGAGTAGTTTTTAAAGTGTTGTGTTAGTATCTAGGTAAAAGTTTATGGAGGAAAAACAATCTAATGAAATTACCAAGTCATCAAAGCCTTGCTATCTCAACTTCCTCTTCAAATTACAGCTGTCTTATGATATTGGAAGGAAGGAAGAATTAAAGGACCAGAGCTATCAAGATTTCACAGTCTGTGAGGACGAAGTTCATATGTCCCATGACATCTAGTTTGGTCATGGACATTATTGGTACATCTTGCAACGTGACTGAAATCATAACTGAAATTCAAACAGTTGTACTTAAATCATTAGCGCAGGTTCTTTTTGACATAACCGTAAATCACAAATTGTGCCGAAGCTAAAGAAAAGAATGGCAGTGATACAGGTCCCTCCGGAATTTATATTGACGAAATCACCTGTGCCAAATGTTGAGGCTAAAATGCAAGGATAAATCTGAGTTTGTTTATGCCAGTGTTATTTTATTGTTCCCAGACTATTGGAGCATTTCCTTTGAAATTATTGGCTCTTAATGAATCTGTCACAATCGGATTCATGTCAGTTTGTATGTATCCAGACTATTGAAGCCACCATTAAGGCAAACCAGCAGCTGATAACCATACAGAAGTGAAAGCTGTACGGGATTTATAGGAGAGAATTGCATGGAGAGGATTAGAATGATTTAACAAGCCGGTATCGAGTGCTAGAAAAACATTAGTGGAGTGTAGAATAGGCCTGAGAAGCAAAGAATAAAGAAGGGAAGAGGAGTGATTTTTGGCAGGGAGTGGGTCACACAGGCAATCTGTTCCGTTTGCCTAGATTTGCCTTTTTTTTTTTTTAGGTTTTCTGAAAAGTGTCAAGGGAGCCGTGGCAAGCCAACAGGCCAATTTTCAGCTAAACATGTTGTTGTGTAAAATTGTAGTCAATTAATTTAAGATCTGCCAATTTCAACTGCAGAATGTTACAAGATTCTGTCAAATCCTTCCCGAGATGTAAAAGGGGAAACTGGAAAGAAGGGAGCAAGTTAAAAGCATGGTGCAGGGAAAGCGCTTGGCAGCATGTTATGATTAGAATGAGTAGCTAAGGCTGGTTGCCCCTCTAAAGAGCTCAGTTCTGCCCTTGTTAAGTCTTAAGTCATTAGTTATCATGTATAAGAAGGAAGGAAGGAAGGACTTGAGATTTTGCAATGTTTTCGCGAATAAGTTTCTTTACTTTGGGGAAATCAGTTGTGAATATTGTTTGCAAAGAGCAGCAAAGCAGCAAAGAAAAGGGCCCATTTAGAGCAGGTGTGAATTTTACTTGACGTAGGCCAGAATTTCCCAACTTGTGCAACTTCCAGGTATGTGGATTCCAGATCCTGATATTTTCAGCAATAGGAAACAATGGTGTAGGATTTGTGACAGTATTTGAGGGAAATCGTTAACAAAAAGTTGTATAGAAGACAACCTTTAAATTAAGCCAAGATGATAGATTCATTGGTTACTAAGGAACAGAAAGATTGAGATGAGGGAAGTTGGGATGGAGTTAACTGGAAAACTGGGACCCAAGAAGCTTTAGCAGATGTTTGTGAAGAAACTCAGCAAGAATTTCATCTTGGAGCTGTCAGAAACGATGTCCGGTATTTATCTAGACAGAGTGGAGAATATTCCCCCCCACTATCTTAGTTCCAGGAAGTACTAGCTAAAAGGAGACTAAAATGAGGGGCGGGAGGAGACTGTTGGCAGAATAATTGCAATAATCAAAATTATGAATTAGTACAGTGTGTGTGCAAGTTCTGAAGAGAGAAAGTTGTAAAATAATTTGTCCAATTTATATAATATATGCATTTGTTCAGTCAAATGGTTAGCTATTAGCAGTAATTTAGCTTATCACTATCCATAACATATGAATATTAACTTTTTAATAACTGAAGTATTTTTCTAGTTCCAGCATACCAATTTCCATTTTCTTACCTCCAAATATATCTGATCTCTGTGGAAATATGTAAACTTTGTATACAGTTGGGGTTACTTTGCAGGGATGGTTTGAATAGCCATGTTTGAAAAGTTTTGTGTAGGAATATTATAGAACAGTCGCAGCGAACCTTTGACATGGGTGCCACAGGTGGCACTCAACGCCCTCTCTGTGGGCACGCATGCCATCACCCCAGCACAGATTTCTTTACTAGAAAGCCATAGGGACGTGAGGATCCCATCCCAGAGGACCTTTCTGACATCACTCGCCTCTCTGACCAGCAGCCTAATGGTAGCGCTTCCTCCGTGCCGTCTGGGATAAGGTAGGCGGCCCAAATATAGTGCAGAATCTGTGGCGAAGGTGAGAGAGGAGAGGAGCTAGATTGGAGGGGAGCATAGCTCACAGCGGGCCTCAGAAACCGGTGTCAGTCGCTGGAAGACCCACGGTGAGCTCGTGTTGGTCATGGACGGGGCAGGGTGTGTGTGGGAGGGTCACCGATGACCACAGGGTGTGTGTATGTGCATGTTGCCGTGCTGGCTGCAATAAATAAGTGGTTTGGGGCTTGCACTTTGGGCACTCGGTCTCTAAAAGGTTAGCCATCACTGTTATAGAACTTAACTTATAAATTGTATCTTATTTTTATTTTGTATTATTTTTGAATAAGGTTTAATTGAATGCCTGACTTTAAAATGACCTTTATTTATATTATTATAGTATTGTTCATCGCATAATCTGCGAGATGTTCAGACTGGATTTGGCATTTTTGTCTACCTATCGGGTCCTTACTAAGGACCTGGGATAGAGCAAATGTGGATGTTTGATGGTGTTACAGATATCGTCCCAGAATGGAAGCTGTTCCCAGTAAAGTTGTCTTTTGCAATTGACTGTTGCCAAATTTGTCAATGCCAATGGTATTCAAGTGGTGCTCCAGTTGTTTTGGGATTGCACCTAAGGTGTCCTATTACTATTGGGACTACCCTTACTTGTCTTTGCCAGAGTCGTTCTATTTTTATTTGTAGGTCTTTATATTTTGTGATCTTCTCCAGTTCTTTCTCTTCTATTCTGCTGTCTCAAGGCACTGCCACATCCACTATCCAAACTTTTTTGTCTTTTTTATCAACAATTGTTAAGTCTGGAGTGTTATATTGTAGATGTCTGTCTGTTTGAATTCTAAAATCCCAGAGCAATTTAACTTCTTCATTTTCTATGAAGAAAGACCATTTTATGGTCCTACCAGTTCTTGTTTGCATGATATTTCTTGTAGATCTTCCAATGCACAATCTTTTTCTTGACTTCAGTATGCTTGATGGTGTCAACTTGAAGGATACTAATGTTGTCAGCTTGAAGGATACTACTACTACTACTACTACTACTACTACTACTACTACTACTACCCTGTTTCCCTGAAAATAAGACAGTGTCTTATATTAATTTTTGCTCCCAAAGACGCGCTAGGTCTTATTTTCAGGGGATGTCTTATTTTTCCATGAAGAAGAATACGGTACACACAATATGTACTGACTCCTGTCCCACACGACTCACTGTCTAATTGTGAGTCGGCCAGACTCCGTCAGGGCAGAGCGAGCAGCAGGCGGCAGCTTGTCCTGGCGACGACGCAGGCTCTCTGATTAAAAGAGACCTCGCACTTCCCTCTGCACCGGCTGCACTGCGGCCAACAGTGAGCTGTGCGGCAGTGCCCACCGCTATGGTCCAGAGTTACAGTAGCTTCGGGGGGCCTTATGATCAGATAGGTCTTATTTTCCGGGGGATGCCTTATATTTCAGTGAGAGGCAAAACTGTAAGTAGGTTTTATTTTCGGGGGGTGTCTTACTTTCAGGGAAACAGGGTAATATTACTACTACGAATAGGAATTTTTGACCTGTTAAGACAGCCTGACGGTGAGATACTGGTTTCCTTTCCTGAGTTCAGACTATTGTGAATGTTTAAAGTTTCTACTTTTACATCCATAGTCAGGGTCCGTCTATATCATGAACATCCAATATATGAATTGCCTGGGATACATTGAGTGAAGAGGAAGTGTCTTGAGCTACATATAAAATATATAATTAATGTATATAAATATTGCTAAAAATCACATAATGTTCAAAGTTTACAATCTTGGGGTCACATTACTAGCTGTCCAGGACTGCAGGCAGCCCTCAGGCTGTGAGTTGGACACGCCTAATCTATATAGCACCCACACTTACTTTCTTTATCTCTTTCAAAACATTTATTCCAATGTGTATCAGAAAAGCTGGACTTTTCTTTCACACCAGAGTTGTCACCATTTTTATTTTTCAACACGTTTTCACCCTGAATTATCAATTCTGAATTTCTTATGCTTGGTCCTTATTTTACGTCTTTTTTAAAGCAGCCTTGATTTTGTTACTTCTGATTTTTGCCATCTGTCGTTCCCCTGAAAACAGAGGATTTCTAGTTAGCCTTACTTCTTTGCTCACACAGCAGGAAAGTGTCAATTCCAATATTATGCCATTGCCAATGTTGTAAAAAAAAAGAAATTTTAAAAAGTCTGTTTGTGCAAACGTAACGTAGAAACATGTTAAGAGTTCCACTGATTTTTCATCCAAAGGGAATAACAGTCCTCCAAACATTATATTTGCACTGTGACATCTAATTAAAATGCTCATATATTTTGTTCCTCAACTTGATTTTTGAATGTATTTCTGGAACTGATTTAGCAAGATTGTCAAGTGAACAGAATAAATGAAATACTGCATTGGTACATTTGGTGAATCAGTTCATTGGTTCTTAAATTATTTTGATGAAAAGTTATAAAATATATTAAGAACCTTCATGTAAAATGCAATCTCTAAATATAATGTCTAATATTCATTCATTCATTCATTCATAAATGTTTTCTCGGCCATAGAAACAAATCTATACAGCTTACACAAAATAATAACCCCAAGCTAATAGACTTCTAAGCAATACATCAGGGACAGAAGAAACTCAATCAAAGATATGGTAGAATTCCACTAGGTAGTAGATCATACCCTTATCCTATGTATGGCCTGCTTGAGGTGACATTTTTTTTAAAAAAAATTATTAATGCACATAGGGTTAGGAAATGGAAAATGTTGTTCCATAGCTCAGCAGCCACAGAAAAGACTACTTTGCAGGGTCCCAGAAAATGACATTGCTTTAGAGCAAAGACTTGGAAAATGCCAAGTCTAGCAGAACTTGCCTGCATGTATCCAGGTCCAAAGATATGAAGGGTTTTATAGGCAACAACCAATGTCTTAAATTTCACCTGGAAGCCCATTGATAATCAGTGCAGCAGGTGAAGTAGCTATGGTACATGGGCAAAATGATGAATACCCCACACTATGTGTGTTGCTGCATTCTGGAATGTTTGCAGCTTCTGAGTAACTTCAAGGGTATTCCTATGTATAGTGCATCAGAATAGTCCATTGGTTCCCATAGTAGGTGACTAAATCAGGAATGATTGTGAGATTGTGACTCATACACAATTGATCTTTAAGATGGACGTATGCAAAGACTCTCCTGACCACAGATGCCTGCTTATTGAGCATTAAATATAGGATACATATACATTGGATACATTGCATACAAATTCCACCCAAGAAAGCATAATTCAATTGGAAACTAAGAACAGAAAGCTCTTGGAACTAACAGTTCCTTGAATGAAAAGTCTTCAGTGTTTCAAGTGGATATTTTTTTCTAGCTCTTTATGATGATGCCAGTATCAAACCTACAGATTTGCATGGTATATAAACTAAAACATTCCCTGCCTATATGTACAATATTAGTTTGATATTTCTGAAGGCTACAGTGGTAGAATGGAGGAGACATTGAATAACTTTATATAATTCCGTATTTTTGGTAAAATTCTCTTCAGTGCTATTAAAAGGGTGAATTGCAAAATATGAATGTATTTTTAACATTTTTTCATGCTATTTCAATGGAATTTAGCATTGTTCTGGATTTTTGGCAAGGGATTGTGAGGTAGATAATTTTGAGTATTCTTATAATTCTGTTTCATTTGACCACAACCGCTGCTTGTATCATGTGCTGCTCCTTAATCTCCCTGTAAATGAGAGAAAAGGGGAATAACAGAATAACATTCAAGGGTTCCTTCTACCTTGGCGCTCTCAGCGGACTGTCACTGTTTTAGGAATATGTTTTGTGAAGTTTGTTGTTTTATTTTTAACAGTTTAATATAGCTTGCAAGATTCTTTTGTTAAGAGTACATATTTTTATTAAGTTTTTACATTGCAATAGTAAAATGTAATGCAAACTAAAAGAGAAAAGAAAGTGAAAGATGCAAAAGGAGAATGGAAAATGGAAAGAAAAGAAAGAATATAGTGAAGGAAAAAAAAGTAACTTCCAAGGTAACTCACAAGATTCTTAAGAGTCACATGAATATAGAAAAACACCTGTTTGAGAGAGGCCCTAGGCAGTTCTTCAGCTAATTATGTAAGAATAAGCTCTAAATATCATTACAAAAAGAAAACCAGCTTGTTCACCATCTGCCTAAGGCCTGTGTTTTTTTTCCCATTGACTTTACTCTGTTAGCTCTGAAATGCTTTGGCCTAAGATTTTAGTCTTAACCATACTTACTGAGAAGTATTCAGTACTTCTGAAGTACAACAGGATTATTTCCAAATAAATATGATTACATTTGGGCTGCCAGTATCCTAGTAGTTGGTGTTTTACCACATCCATTTCTCTTCTTGTTTCTTTCAAAACATTTGTATTAATGTAGTCCATTCAGGAGAGCAATACTTATTAATACTGTGAGTATGAATGCTTCATTCCAAGTTTCTACTTCCAAGTCTACTTCAATGAATAACATTATACACCCTAAATGGCATAGTAGCTTTAATATGCAGATGGAAGTTTGAGAAACTCCATATCACATCAAATTTGGGTTGCTCCTCCATTCACTTAAAGCTGATTGGGATCAGCATGGATGACTCTGTTGAGGAGGTGAAACTGGAGGAGGCAGTTGTAGTGTTCATGATTCTGGATCTTCCAGGATCTCCCTGGTAGACTTTCAACTGCTGCATGCTGAAATTGTTCTTGCGCAGATGTACTTGATTTTTCTTTCCACTTTTCCAGTGTAGGATGAGAGTGCTAGAATAGGACCTGATGGAAGACGCTCTAATTACGGTTGAGCTGATTTTCTTTAACAGTTCCCAATCAACTTCAAGGAGAAGATGCAATGGAATTTGAGACTCTTCTCTTCGTTGATGTAGCTAGAAAGATTTGTGCAGAGCTCTTTATTATGTATTATGTATGTATTTTGTGTGTTAAGTGAGTATTCCAGACCTGGCTTCAGTTCCTCACTCAGTCCTGATTAATGATTTAGCAGTGTCTTGGGAAGAAAAACATGAAATAACAGTGAGACCTTATATAATAGCTTTAGAGAAGTTGAGTATGAATTCTTGTACAGCTCCATACATGCTAGGTGAAACATCTTGGCTACAGTAAATTGTGCTTGTAAAATATATCTGTGCACACCTTGGTATGCAAATACGTTTCCCCAGCATGTCTGATGGGTAATTTCCCCTGATCTCATCGGTAGCCTGTTAATATTTTACAAGAACATAAGAGCAAGTTGTAAAGCAAACTGCAAACAGTCACACACACAATTAAAAAAAATCTTTAAAAACCCATCATTATCTTTGTATTAAAATAGTTAGAAAATTCAGAACAAATGCTATTTGAATGCAGGCAGCTGTTCTCTGGCAGCAAACTCAAGTTTAGTACAGGTTAAGTACATCCTAAGTTCTTTGATGCTAGATTCTAGAAGCTACCATGCAGGAAATTTATAGTTTTGGCCTAGGCAGCTGAGGTTAGAAAAGAGAAATTCCACTAGTTTCCTGGGCTTTACATTGTTCTGAGCCATCAGAATTATTATTTAGTGTTATCATATTACTAATGTTTATATATTCTTGATTTGGCCCCACCAGCTAAACGAGGGTGTTGCATTCTCCTGAACAAGGACTAGCAAATATGCCCCTCCCTCAACTGGGACCTTGACTGAATGAGGTCTGAAGTTCAGCACCTACGTATGTGATATTCTTGTTAAAATCAAATAATTACCATTTCTTTCTATATGATTGAATAGTACAGTATCATACACTGCTTTGTTCCAGAAACCTTGTGCTGGAAACCTGCATGGAAAGAACCAGGAGTTTTGACTGATTTTGAGCTTTTGAAACTTTTACTAAATTTGATTTTTTAAAAAAAAAATACTGGCTATTTGTGTATTTCTATTTGGACTAAGGTTATAAGATCTAGGAAACAAACAAAATCTGATTGATTTCTATGTGGCGTCAAAGAAAAACAGAAAATGTACCTGTCTGTTTATATTTGTGTATGTGTGTTTGTGGGGTTTTTTTTGTATGTGATGCCACTTAGAGATTGATCAGATTTTTTTAAATTCAAGTGTGGTAGAGCTAATCTGGCTGTTTTGCTTACATGCACCTTGGGAATAATTGCTGTATGAATGTATTTTGCTGTGTCCACTAATTGTTCCAACTTTGGTTTTTCCCTTTTCTTTTTTTGTCAAATAGTAATAGGTTTACCAATATTGGCCAAATGCTTATGTATTAAAAATGCATACAATTCAAATTAAACTTTATCTGCAAAAATTATGACAATGGCAAGAAGCTATATAAACTTCCAAATTCACATAGCTTTCCCAATTGCGTAGCTGAATATGTATGTCCTACATATTTTTATACCTGTTCTGCAGCAAATTCAAGTCAGCTATATTTGTACATTTCAGCATTCTTTTGTTTGTTGATAGTCTACAAATATATTTTTTCCTTTTGCTGTTCTTGGCTTTACTAACTTAAGCCACTTGGACTGTGTTCAAGGAGAGTTCCTTGAATCAGGCAGACATGTCTGACATGGAGTGCTTTATTCTCTTTAGTACATGCTGCTTGTATTATCCAGTGTTAATGTTGAAGAATAGATAGGTGTAGATGAATGTCGTTCATGTACAGTTGAATTCCTGCTTCAGATTGTGGAAGAGAGAGGAGCTTGGAATAGACTTGTGGACTTTATATTTTAAGTACACAGAGTGGGGCAAAGGGACTTGTTTAGAGATCTACTGAACATACAGTTACACCCTATTTTGTTTTGTCTGTCTTCATGCAGAGAATAAATATTAGCAGTCTGTCTGGAGAAAAGCAAGATTGATAGTAGATGTGTGGATACCTAAATTCTTTGTCTTGCATAATTCATTCAAGCATGACTCAGATGTGACTGAGGTGATTGGGACTGCCACCATTTTTCTCACTAAATGTATTATTCCATTCCTTCTACCGACTGTGTTAAATCCATTCAGGATGCTGCAGACCTCGGTGCTTTTAATTTCTTCATTCTTTTCTTAAAAACTGAAGGTGTGTGTTGCATTTTGTTTCTGTGTATCTGTGTATTTTTCTTTAACTCTATGCATTCTTTTACTTGATCCCAAAATATCCCAGTTTGACCCTTGAGGAATTTATGAATTATTGCATTGCATGGTCCATTTTTAAAAGCATGCTTCCTAATTATAAATGATCATTCTGATATGAAAAGTGATTAGGATTCTTCATTCTACTTGCATTAGCTACTTGCATTAGCTACTTGTCAAGGTAATTATGTCTCATTTAGAATTCTGATTTATTTATATGGGAGTTATTCTTTGGTTGCTTCTGTTATTATTTTTTGGAAAGGATACTTTAGAAAAATTATCTTAAAATAATTCTCTGGTGTTTCTGTTTCATTAATATTTCAAAGATTTATGTGCAAACATTTTAAAGTTATTCTTAAAGTTAAAGGTGATGTGGTTTCTCTAAAATAAAGATTAATATATCAGTAAAGTGTTTCTCAGAGTGATTGAGATCAGTTTTTCCGTCACCTTCTCTTTTTCAATATTGGTTAAAAGTTTGGTTGTGTGTCACAATTAGCAGTCCATTTTTCTTCAAATTGTAATTTATGCATTTTAAAATGCCTGAAAACCTAATGGAGTAGATGTTTGATATAGTTTCTTCTTTCGTAAAGTATTAATTCCATCTCGTTTATGAAAATGATCAAAGCGGCTGTTGTGAAAAGTTAAGCAAAACCATCCCTGAAAAAGGATGGAGCAAGAACGTCAAAATAATTTAAACTGCTGTTTTGTAGTGTTGTATTTATTTTTAAATAAATACTTAAACTATATAGTTTAAAGCAAGACAGGAATTTTATTGTTTTAATCTATTTCTATAGCTTCCTATCGCAGTACATTACTCTGCATGGCTTAAAAGATTAAAACAAAAACATATACTTACATTACTATAAATTACTGGATTTTGTCTGCAAATGTCCAGGCTTTTCCTGTTGTATATTCCATCTTCAATCTCATTTTTGGTACCTAACTACAATATTGGTCTGATTTAATTATCAATCCACT
Source organism: Pareas carinatus (assembly GCA_032468095.1). Taxonomy (NCBI): domain Eukaryota; kingdom Metazoa; phylum Chordata; class Lepidosauria; order Squamata; family Pareidae; genus Pareas; species Pareas carinatus. The sequence goes on along the minus strand of JANHFO010002206.1, from coordinate 113,767 downwards.
TCCCTTGAGAGGTCCTAATGATAGAAATATAGTAAGAAAGTGAAGATCCATTATCAGCACAGTATATTTACTTGATTACAGCCAAAATGAATGCACCACTGAATGTACCCTAAAAAAGCAGGTTGAGGACAGTTCATTATGAAGAAAGTTCATCTGTGTGCTCAGTAAGAGTTGACAATAAAGCTGAAATGCCTAAGCAGGCAGCAGCACCTAGCCATCTTTGATTTATTTTGAAAAAAAGCCTAAACATTATTAGCTCTTGTAAGTATTAAATGGGAAACTACAAGGACTATAGACTGTGTTGGAAAATAAAGTAAAAAAGGATCTGCAGCAGCAAACCATTCTGGACTATTGCCAAGAAAGCTACATGAAACTTGACTCAAAGGAGGCTTTGCTTTAACACTACATGTACTTCAATGTGACTTCTAGGGAGATAGCTTTATAATAGTTAGATCATTGGTTAATCTAATTTTGTGTTAGAAACTGTTCAAGTTTTCAGAAAAACAAAAGCCTTTCTGACTTCTATCTACAGAACATGGGGCTTAAACCTGAGAGAGCATTTGCTTTCAGAACAAGTGTGGCTCCTTCAACAACTGAGGTGAAAAGTACATTTATTAGGAGGTTTGTCATATCTCTAGGTCAGGTATGGCTGACTGGGGAATCCTGGGAGTTGAAGTCTAAAGGTCTTAAAAGTGACCAAAGTTGGACACCCCTGTTCTAAATGGTCACTGACTTTTACCTAGGGGAAATTTAACTTTGGACTTTTTCAAGCTGTGAGAAACTGCAAGGGAGGAAGAATAGTATGAAAATGGATATGGAATTTCAGAAGGAACTCATATTTTTTCTCTTCTTACTCCTTGTACTGTTTAGTGGGATGGATAGAGTTAATTGACTGGCATCGTTTAATGCTAATAAAAACTTTGGGCTACTTAAATGAGTCAGTTTTGCAGATTAAAGAATTTGCATGACATCTTTTTCCTTCTTCCAGTAATTATGAATAGGGTCAGTAATTCTATAGAAAGTTCTTGGGGCTCAGTGTGGTAATTATTTGGATTTAGTATTATCAACACTGATGATTAAATGAGCCCTTTATTCGGATAAGTATGATACATCAATAATGGAGACTAATACATAATGTAATAGGGAAATTTGGGGACCGGCACAATAATCTCTATGAAATGTTTTAGAAACTGCATGAACTGCATGGACCATTCTTATGCTCATATTTGGCATTCTTGAATGGTGCATTAAACTGTCTCTTCAGTTGGAAATGCTCAGAGGAACATACAAGTTTTAACCCATGTGACTCAGTATTAGCAAAGTCTCTGCATAGGAGATTTTTAACCTTGTTTCCTTCCAATGTTTACTTGATGTCAATAGCAGTGGAGAAATCAGGATAGGTTCTTTACCCCTCAACTATTGACTGATAGGGCAGAGTGGACACAACCTAGGACACAACCTCTTGCTTTACAAGTGACTTAAAGTATAGTATAATTCCAAAAAGGCTTTGTCATGTTTTATAGTTGAGGATCACTTACAAAGGGCGAATATATATAGTTAGTGAATCCATGCTAGGAAATTCAAAGTACAAGTAGAAGAATGCTTTGTTCGATTTTACTAGTACCATTTTCAACAGAGAAAAAATAGAACAGCAATATGAATTGCTATAACCTTAGACATATGTGGAGTATTATTCACTGTCATTTATTTCCAGAGGAAATATATATATATGATGATGTTCAAGTAATCAGAAATTGGAAATGGAATTTCTGTCATAGCTTCTTGTGTTAGTAAGTCAAGTGAGACCTGATTAATGACAGTATTTATAGCACTCATTAAGTGAATCATCACAGTTGTTATGTAAATCACATGGTTGTGAATCCAGCTTCCCTGATTGGTGTTTTTACTGGAAATTTGCAAATCATGACTATGCGCTTGCAGGATATAAATATGAGCCAGTTGCCAAATGTCTACATGGTGACTGCAGGACCGCAGGGGTGGTAGTGGTGCATGGTTGTAAGTGTGAGTATGGATTGTAAGTCACAAATTCAAATCTCTGGCAAAGTTTCCCAAGACCATTGTAACTTATATCGATAAATGAATGGTCATAAGTCAGATACCTGTAATTGCTCATCTTACAAAACAAGAGACTCCGGGTGGTATACCGCAAGGTTAAAAATAGTTCATAAACAGCATCAAATATTATTATTATGCTTGGTTGCACCTACAATCAGATGTTCCATCTGGAATTATCCCTTTGAATAACTTCAGAAGAACGTGTTATTATCAGATAGAGAACTCTGGAGAAATTGATTTGCTGCATAGGGCAATATCACTGTGTTTGCTATTCACTCTGTTCTGAAAAAAAACTGTCATATAATGATGTTCTTTGCAGGAAAAGCAGGTGTAAATAAGATAAATAATTATTATAAAATACTTACTGGTTTGGAAAATTGGAAGAAGATTGTCTGTTGTTCAGTGTTAGCCATTCCTGATATAGTGACTGGTTTACTATTCCTAAAAGAATGGTATTGGGATAGTAGTTATATGCAAAGAGCTATAAAATCTCTGGAAATATTACCCATGACCTCCTGTCAGGAACTGAATTAGAAATGATATCCATATATTACCATTCGGTAACTTCAGAACATTTGCAGGACACAGTTCTATACAACATCTGGGAAATTTTGTGAAGTACTTAAGGTGGAACGATTGTTTTCAATTGTACAAAATGAAGATTTGTTTTGGGCTGATATGCCTACTTGAAAGTACATGTTAGGTGATCGTAACTATAAACTCATGCTCACTACTATGAGGCGTATATGCCAGGTTAAGTCTTGAAAGCAGAAGGAACTCTAAAGAAATATGGCTGAACCCACTGTCTAGCAAACCTAACACATTTCTAATATGTTTAATTAAAAATGAAATCAACCCCATGATTCTGTATGCGATTCTTAATCAGTTTGAGGTCTCTAGGAGAATAATGTAATTATGCCAGTCATTTAGTTACAGTAATTAAAACTTTAATTGACATCACTTCTAGCCTGTAGCTTCCCTAAACAGGACAGAGACTTGAGTACTTCATCCCTTGTACCCTCAGAATCTGCCAAGACTACTAGGGCCTTTTTGGTAATGGAGTCAAAGGAACTATTTGTTTTTCAATGCTTCTCTCTTCTCTGTCTTTCCCCCGCCCTCCTTGTTTTAAACTCACAAGACTGCTTGAAGAAATTGTGTAAATACCCATTTTGACACCTTTGCATGGTAACTATATTTTAAACAGATTCATTTCTGATTCCTTCACTGAACTGTTGAATTGACAGGAGTTCTTTGTATACCAGAACACTTTTTTCAAAAATATTATGTTTTGGGGCAAAATTACAGATTTAACAGGCATAATGGAGGAATCTTATTTTAGAGCTCTCTTGGTTCCATAGTGTTCTGTAAAAGACTCAGTAGTGCCAAATCATGTATTTTGAAATACTCTGTCTAGTCACTTCATTGTCTTTGTGCCAATCTGTATAATCCAGAATATAAACATTTTTGTATTTTCAGAAGTCTAAATCTGCCACACAATGTTTAAAAATGTGCCGTTAATGGTTCATTAAAGGTATGCGTTGAAATATGTTTTTTAGCAGCCCGTTTTAGGAATTGACTTCAATTTGGGAACTTAAGTAATGGAACTAGGAACCTGAAGAAATAAGTGATAATCAGGGTGCAGCTTCCAATTACAGACTTTTAAGCTTTTAATCACCTGCCATGATCAAAATGCTGAACCTGAGGTGGCATATGTTTTTTAAAGCTTTTTCACAGAGGGAAGATAATTGTCCAAATGCCCTTATTTTTACTGCCCCGCTCTGCTTTCATTTGTGCAATGCAATTTGACAGCAACAGCAGCTGAAGCCTAGAATAGGCATCATAAAACAAACTGCCTATCAGAATAGTTTATATAATCTGAATCCAGAATAATCCATTGGAATTGGTGACATCAAAATTATAACTTGCTCGCATAACTATTAATTATGTAGTCTGAGGCAAGGAGAGAAATGGCCATTTAAAAGTATTATTCCAAATGCATTCACTTATTTGTTCCTGTCTCAAAATTTGGCCTAAAGGTGTTCAGTATAAATGTAAATTAAAAGATTTCATTCTTGGCTACCTCACTCTTTCTACAGTGAGGATTTCAGAAAAGGAGGGGAAGTGCACATTTCAGTGACATAAATGCTTTCTGGCTTCTACCTCCTCAACTAATTTATTGATAAAAGTGTGGGATGTACATTAAAAATGAAAAGATGGAAAGAAGATGGAAATACAAGAATTTGAATATATGTATGTATGTGTGTACGCATGGAAAGGGGTTGAGAGCTTAGCCTGATTAAAAATCATGCCTGAAGCATGTGTTCAGAAGTAATTTGCTTCTGCATACTAAATGTGTATAATTTTGCAGTCTGTAGTTGTTTAGAGGTGAGGAGAAATAACTTTGCCTACATCCAAATGCATTTTTCTTCCATATTCAGGAATTGGCCAAGATTTTGAAAACAGACTGCTGGGCTTCCTTGCTGAAATCTTGGTACAAATTGTCAGGGGAAGGGAGAAGAACAGGGAATTGTTGTGGGTGGAAAATAGCCTGTTTTAATATTTGCTGGCTAGAAGAAGGAAATTGAGAAATGGATTGTGTGGAAGGAAACAGAATTATATGTTCTTTGGTTGCAGTTTGCTAGCAGTGGAGGTTGATTTATTACTTATTTTCTGGGGGGGAAGCACTTTGAAATTTATCTGTGTGAGAAGCATGCTGGCACTCTGAAAACTTTGTCTTTCAATTCTAAGTCTGTAGGGAAGGAGTAAAGTACAATTGTTTAGGAGTGAGAGAAAGAATGAGAGGAAAGCACTAATCTGTAATTTTTCTGCTTAAGAATTCCAGCCATTACGTTCCATTTGTCAATTACAAATAGTACAGGAAAGCCCATAGTAAATATATTTATTGACGGATGGATATTCTTTATTTTAAATTAAAATAATGAGTTTCAGGGTAAGATAAAACCCTTTTCAACCATTATATAATCAAAACATTACAGATAGTCCTCATGACCTTTTGTCTAATTACCCTTCAAAGTTATAATGGTGCTGAACAAAGGCCTGCTGCAGAGCCCTGTGGTCACATGATCAACATCTGGATGCTTGGCATGTTGCCTGCACTTGCAACAACAGGGGTGCTTCAATTCCTACCACCCACCTATCACCCCTTCCCTTATGCCTTTTTGGCCACCGCTGTCCTGTACTTCCTCACCGCAGCTTACCTTCCTCATCTTTCTGCTCCCACTGCTGATGAGGCATGTCTGTTCAGACTATTGGTCTGGACGAGGCCTGGGCTTTGCACTGTGAAAAAAAAAGCTTAAACCAATCTGACAACTGCTAAAAAGGTCTTTGCAAAGAGATCTGGGAGGGCCTTCACATTCTCCCACCCCCACCCCCAAAAAGAATCCAAAAGCAGTAGCAAAGACCTTTGGGGAGTCCCACAACTAGCTTGGTCTAGTTTTGGCTTTTATCCATAGAGCAAATCTAATCCGCAGCCTGGCTCATCATCAGCAAACAGAGCCCAGCCCCTTATCTTATTAAAGTTCAGACCTGGAGGAACTAGCTCAGAATGTCTTGCATTGGGATTGGTTAGTGATCCACGATTCTCAGTTAAGTATCACAATGGTGCCATGCAATAAAGTGAGATATCTCACTTTATGACTATATCACTCAGCAAGAGAAATTCCAGTCCCAGTTGTGGTTGTATGTCGAGGACTACCTGCATCTATTTATTTATTTATTTTTTCTTGTGTCATTTTTCCTGTTGTGGAACTTGTTTAAAATTGGGCATTCATTTGTTGGTTGATGCTGAAATAGTGATTTATTATTGTGCCACATTCCTCTTCAGCTGTAAACTGAGATTGCATTTATTCATTTATGGATTCTGCTCTGCCTTTCCTTTAATAAGTGAAGTTCCACGTGGGTGACAATAATTTTGTTTTTAAAAAAAGCCAATTTAAAAAGTACTTTGAAATGCAGTCAGAATATCAATTGAACTGCTAATAGCAAATATTACCTCCCTATCAAATCTTCTATTCTTAAAGGTTGCCTAAATGAATATGGTTTTGCATGCTTGTAGGGAAAAAGCAGAGGAAAAGTGAATCTGATTTTGCCTGGTAGGGAGTTAGTAAGCCTAGGAGCAAACACTGAGAGGGTCTCTCCCCCCCCTACTAATTGTGGCCTTGATTATGGCAGAATTGAAAGAATATGTAATGAGTAAATTCCTGAAATAAAAGACAGACTTTCAGAAATCATCACTCCAAGCCACACAATTTTGCATGTGAGAAGCAGCTCAGAATTAGTGGAGCTGCTTTAAGTCACTTAAATGGATAGGCCTTATAACTGGACAGAATCAAGAGTACTTTGCAAGGAATTAAGCTTCTTAATGCTTTTCAAAGGCAGAATACTGCAGAATACTTTATATCATTTATAAACCAATGTCATATAAACTAATATGTTGAGTTTCATATTTCTGCCATGTTAGATACGGCCACTATTTTGTTCTTTTCATTTGTACCTTCTACTTGTAACTGATCTGAATCTAGATTGCGTCCCCTTCCCCATCCTGTTCTATCACGCTCATGCTTGACTGCCATATCCCGAGGAGAAAATGTACAGGGATATATTTTATCCTCCTCTCCATGGAAGTTTGAAGAGAAATCGACTATTTCATGCACACAAATAGAGGCATGTTTTTAATAAAGAATTTAAATTGCTAAATTACATGCTAATCCTCGATTATACTTTTTTAGCTCTTTGTTTTGTTTCTTAGGGATAAATATAAGTTTAAGATACTACTATTTTTAAAGAGTTTTTTTTTAAAGTGGCTTTTCAGCCTACTTGAATAGTAAAATACGGAGCTTGTGGAATGAAGCTCGGACATGGAGTCTGTCCTCCGTCACAAAAAAACCCTCCAGTTCTGTCTCCATAACTAGATCCTTGATTTGAAGTTCTAATAGGGCCATCCATATATCATGTTAGTCTAAAAGCACTCTATAATAAGGAAGATGCCCTGAAAGTAGCCCTTTCCTCCTGAAATACCTCATCCCTGGCATGAAGAGTGTCTGGAAGATTGTCCCTTTGCAGCTGGCACCCCCTCCCCTCCCCACTTCATTACCACCAGATTCTCCCTCCCTGCCTGCCTCTCTCCCTGCCCTTTGGGGTAGCCAGGGAGAACACCCTCACCCCACCTGGGTCTGGTTAAATGACGGGGAAGGAAACGTAGCAAATCATGGGAAGTTTAGTAGT
>JANHFO010002206.1:58250-69690 GCA_032468095.1 Pareas carinatus | reverse complement strand
GAGTCCTTCGGGAGAAGGGCGGTATATAAATTTAAACAAATAAATAAATAAATAAATGTGCCCCCGAAACAGGAGAAAAAAAGGACTTCAGCAACCGGAGCCCCGGCTGCCTTGTCCTCATTGTGAGAGGCCAGAACCAGAAGTCAGATTTGTGTTACATTTCATTTACATAAACCCAATCCTAGGGAGCCCATGATGATTACAGTTTTTTAAAAAAAATTTACAATTTTCTTTGTAAATGGAACGTTTCTCAAGCACAGTCATTAACTTAGGGAACGGTTGTAAGACTCTTGGATGAATTGAACAAAAGAAGTATGTACTGGTTAACGTAGATCATTGGCCTAAAGTATTTAAATGGCTGACAAGCAGCATGTTTACAAAGGAATGGTTCTCTTAAGGGATTGTTCGAAAAAAAATGAGCAGTTTTTATAGTACCTTGTGACAGCTTATATGAGTTCACGCAGTAGATTTCAGTTTTAGCGAGTCCTATACATGGACAAAATCACTGTAATGAAAAATCAGCTTGTGGATTCTGAATCGACCCAGAGAATTAGGGCTGGTCAACATAGTCTTTTGCTGCTTGCCTCCTTTCTCCTGGATCAATTACATTAGTGGTGATTCAACATCTACACAAGGCTACTGGGAGACCATCGCCATGGAGTGAGGTATCATCAGTATGTTGCTGATAATTATGTTTCCTGGTGTATTAAGCAGTACTGTGAACCTTGTAGCCCAGAGCCTGAATGATGGGAGAGTCTGAAAAGGGGATAAGGCTTCAGCTATACTTTGGCAAGACGGAGTGGCTTGGAGGGCAGGCCAATTGTAAGACTATACCATCTTTGGTGCTGAAGATCCTCCTATATTCAAAGCTCCTGCTCAAGGAGCAGGTGACAGTCATGGTTAGGAGGCTTTTGCATAGCTTTGTGTTGTGCACCAATCTGCTCACAGATCTCTGTGAGAAGCACTTGTTAGCAGTTACATTATGTTTCTGGCTTTAATCTTTAAAGCCCTTCATGACATTGAACTGGTTTTTATAAGGGACCACCTCTTCCTAATTATATCCCGTCCCAGTTGGTCTGGCAAAAGAGAAATTCTGTGTGTCCCAAATGCTAGGGAATTTGGCAGGTTCCAAGAGGTGAGCCTTCTCTGCTGTGGCACTTGCCTTATGGGACACTCCCTCCCCCAAGTGACATTAGGTCCATCTCTGTGTCATCAGGCCTGGGGCCCCAGGGGACCAGTGAAATTCTAATAGGGCTCCATTGTTGTGGTTGACATTCAATCTCATGCCTTGCGGTTTTTATATTTTAATAATGACTGTTTTTATAAATTTGCTGTTTTAATTAATTGTTCTAAGCTGTCCAGAGTCATTTTTATCAAAGGGACAGCAATATCAATTTGATAAATAAATGAATAAAAGGCACATCCCCACCAGCTATGAAATGCCTTCTGCTTGTGGATCTTGTGGCTGGCAGTTACTACTAAAAATGGCTTTATGTTTAAGAATGAACATGATGTATCTTCATCAATTCAATACAATTTCCTAAGAAATTCCATTCTTGTTTTTATGGCAAAAAGTACTAGCCAGGTGCCTCACCATTTCTTTTTCCTTATGTTACTACAGTGTATAAACATCAATTGTTACTACCTCCCAACACACAAAATCTATTGCTTGTGAAAACATTTGTACCAGCAGTTTAACTCCCTTAATCCTTTTTACTAACAATATCCTTTCAAAAATGGAGTGCCTGACAATGTCTTCTTGCAGTTCAAATATTTCTCAGTCCAGGCAGTAATTCCATTACTGTTGGGTTGGTTCGCCTATTCTTCCAAATAATTTTGTTTTGTCCTACTGTGAACGTATGAACATAGCTATTGTCATTTATAAACCAGAATTTATAGTGTATTTGGACTTTATATAACAAGTAGCCACCATAGACAGCAGAATACTTGATTTTTGTTTATTTTATTTATATATAAATCAATAGGCAGTTCTATATTAATATATGTATTAAGGGAGAACAAACAGATAAGCACAGAGAAACCTCTTCCAAACTTTTTCTCCAAATAATGCTAATACTAATACAGATGCCAATACTATTATTTCTATCAATACAGAAAACCCCATCCACTGTTAGCCCAAAGCATCCGAAAATTGTTAAGTGCAGTCCCTGAATCTCAAACACTTGCCCACCTCTGATCTGTTTTTTATAAAAATGTGAATGGAGATGAGTAGAAGTTTGTTAGATAAATGGATTTTACAAAATAAGGGATGTTAAAACTCTTAGTATGGTTCCTGTTTTACCTCCTCAGAAACTTTCTCAACCTGAGATTTCTTCCAGAATTAGAGCTTGACCAAGGAGTAAAGCAGTGGCCCACAATCTTTTGTGCATCAGAGACTGGTTCTATGGAAAAAGGTTTTTCCATGGACTGGAGGGGGCGTGGTTTTGTATGCTGGCTGCATCCTGCCAACGGGGCTTAGCTTGTTTGCGCAGCCTGGTTGTTGTCATGTCATGGCGCAGTGCTGATCCACTGGGGATTGGGAACTCATGGAGTAAAGGATGGGCAATGAGGTTACAGCAGAAGTGCTTTTGATCCATAATAACTCCTAGGTTCAAAATGTCAAACCTCCAGATTGACTTTAGAGAGAGAAGGGGAAGGCATGGATTTCATATGTAATGTTGGCATTAAGAGGTGTCAGGTTTCCCCCCATCATATTTATCTCTGATTGAATGTTCAGTTGTTTTGCTCATGGAATGAATAAAAGTATTTAGTTGAAGTGGAAAGCAAAGAACGATGCATTCATTTAATAAATTTACATGCCACCCACCTTACCAATAAGGTGTTCTGGACAGTTTTGAAAGTGGCATTGTTTATTAGAAAGCAAATGTAGATTCATTTAGCATCTCTTCTAAACTAATTAGAGCTCTTTTACAAAAAAACAAAAATAAAATCCCAGGCCCACTATTTGACAGATTGTCTTTGCTATAGGTATTACAGAAGTGTCTTCTATACTATTGCAACAAGATATAAACAGGTGTTTATATAGGTAAGAAATGACGGAGGTGGTATTGTCTATGGAGATTCTCAATCATCCAGGTCACAAAAGGCAAGCAAGAAGCGGAAGTAGCTTCTTGAATGAGAAGCAAACTATTTTTCAAGAAAGTCCAGTTGCATTTGAAAAGCATTTTGGCACACAGGTGGTATTGCGGCTAAGTGTTTTCATATTCAATATTTCTGCTGTGCAGTGGTTGAAGGTTAAAAATCATGTTGACTTGAAATTTATTTGGTAGCACCCAGTTTTGAATTGTAGGTTGTTCTGCAATTTTTCTTACCTTACCCTGCATTAAAATACAAATAAAATTGTGGCGTTAGCAGCATTTAAGCTAATGATCACTTTTATGAGACAAGCACCATTGTAAAATGGCTGCTGTGAAATATCAATTTATTGAATTGGCAGTGACCAATAAGCTGAAAAGAAGAGGGCTGTTCTTAGTCCACTGTTTGAATTACTGTGCTTTTTCAAGAGGAAACTGGACTTTGTTATTTTTCTTTGAAAATATTCCTCTTCTCATCCAAGACTCTTTGTCAGCTTCTTGGATGAGAAAGGAAACGTCTTCAAAGAAAAACAAGAGAGTCCAGTTGCCTCTTGAAAAAGTACCTTTGGGACCACCATCACCTGGATGACTGAGAATCTCCATAGAGCTATTCCTCATCTTGATCAGTCCCTGCACTCCAGAATCTATTACTTATAACCGATTTTATAAAAAAACGTGTACATATCAAATAAACAATCCAATTAATACTAATTTCTACTATCCAAATAAGGTTGCATATGAAATTAAGAGGAGCATATTGTTTTAAAAAAGGATAAGATATAAAATGTAGGTAACTACATAAATTCTTTTTCATATCAGAAAGTCTGCATGAAGAAAGTACAAACTGTTGGACGTGGGGGAAAGTTTGTTCCACTGCATTACCTGCCATGTTGTCGAGATTTATAATGATAGAGACTACAGGTAGTCCTCAACTTACAACCACAATTGAACCCAAATTTATGTTGCTAAGTGAAACATTTGCCGCATTTTACGACTTTTCTTGGCACAGTTATTAAGTGAATCACTGCAGTTATTAAGTTACTAATACTATTATGTGAATCTGGTTTCCCCATTGACTTTGCTTGTCAGAAGGTCATAAAAATGATTACATCATCTCGGGACACTGCAGCCATCATAAATATGAGCCAATCGCCAAGCATCCGAATTGTGATCATGTGAGCATAGGAATGCTGCAACGGTTGTAAGTGTGAAAAGCGGTCATGTCACTTTTTTTCCAGTGCCGTCGTAACTTTGAACAGTCACTAAATGAATTGTTGTAAGTCGAGGACTACCTGTACATGTCTCTCATGTAGTGTGGTCTTCCTGCAACTCATCCGCATCTACCGTATCTTTCTTGGGAAGAAAACCTGGATGGAAAGCCCATGAGAAATCATAAAGCAGAAGGAGTTCCTTTTTCCACGGTTCCATTATTTCTCCTGAAAGAAAAGGAAACTATCTTATGTGTGTGTAAGAGGGTGAGAAAGGATTATTGTGTCTATATGTAGATTGAAAATCAATTAATTTTGCACTGAAGTGCCTTTCTTTACAATCAATTGATTTTTAATCAATAGACTATTAAATATTTTTTTAAAATTAAATCTTACTCATGCCCTTTTTAGAGTGTGAACTCTGAATAGTGTGGGTGTATGCATGTACACACACACACACACGCACACACGTATTTGTTACAGAAAAAAAATTATAAAAAAGTTTTGAGTGGGAGTTGAAAACCTAGATTGTCAGGCAGGGGTAGGTGAGGATTGCATGGGAGTTTTGTTTCTTTGGAAGATCTTCTTTAATTCAGTATTGTCGTCCTAGTTGAAACTTTTGGATACTTTTAGGTGCTACCTCCATGTACTGCCCTGCATTACAGATGTCTAGCCTGGAGATTAGTGCAACATCAGCCTATGACTGTCTTCTTCAGGAAAAGATATATAAAAGCATTTGTATAAAAGAACCACAGCCATCTGATTAAGTTTGCCTGTTTAAATGCGAACACTTCAAAGGGAAGAACAAATCGGTATAAAAACATATGGTTCAGGCACGTAAAATAAAGGCACTACAAACTCTAGAGTTAACAGCTTAATATGCCATTCCTTCAGAGGTTTTATTTTAAAAAAGATGAAGACATTGAAATAAAAACCCGGCTCTTCTTTCATGCAAAATGGCAGTTTGAGATGTCTGATCAAATCTAGCCCATATGACTTTGTTTTTCTGTCTTGGCACCAGCATTGGCAAATTCTTTATTTTGTTAGTCACATTTCCATGGACCCTGCCTAGAAAAGAAAGTTAATGGATTGTAAAATGCAATCACAATGGAAGGTAATCCTTAGCTTACCACCACCACTGAACCCGGCATTTGTGTTGCTAAGCAAGACAGTTGTTGAGTTTGGTTCTATTTTATGATCCTTCTTGCCATAATTATTACGTGAATCATTGCAGTTGTTAAGTTAGTAACATGGTTGTTAAGTGAATCTGGCTTCCCCATTGAGTTTGCTTGTAAGAAGGTCTCAAAAGGTGGCCGCCTGACCCTGGGACAATGCAACTGTCATAAATACAAGTCAGTTGCCAAGAGTCTCAATTTTGATCATGTGGCCATGGGAATGTCGCAACGTTGTAAGTGTGGAAAAATGGTCATAAGTCACTTTTTTCAGTGCTGTTGTAGCTTCAAATTGTCACTAAAAGAATGGTTCTAAATTCCTGTAGGACTACCTGTATACCCATCTATAGGTTGGGTTTCTCTGGATAAAACAGTGCAGTCTGGAAGATTATGGACTAGTCCCAAAGAGCCCCCCCAAATATTATAAATACATAAATACAATTAGGTTTGAAATGAAGGATAAGCTCTGCTCAGAAACAAGATATACAATACATGACTGCTCTTTAGACTGGAGAAATACAGGAAGAAAATACAGCAAAAATCTTATCTTACATTGCAGTCATTCATTCTTTTGAATTCTGAGCTGATAAAATCAGATTTTTTTGTAGTGTAGAATCCTTTCCTCTTTCATCAATGCTTATCAGCATTTACTCATATCCCAGTCCCACTTAGACCGCCAGCCTATCTAACCCTTTCAAAACTTGCATGCTTAGCTGCTAGATACCTCTTTCAGAACAACTTCTTTGTTCCCATGCTTGAGGCTGAAGTGGCACACCTGCTATGAAAGAAAATGGCCTGCTTCAAAAGATTGCAGGTCCCCTTGATAATTAAATGGTCAAACAGGCCTTGGAAAAATCCCAGCACACAGAGATCTAGCTTCCCATGATATCCCTGTTTTCTTCTGTGAAAGACAGATTTCTAGAAATTCAAAATATGTTTCCAGAGCTGAACAAATTCCACCCAAAGCCTCTGGATTATATCAGTAGTTCTCACTTACTTGCCTACGGGTGAAAATAAGATTCTGCTTTAATGTGATGAAGCTAAATTGTTTCCACTGTTTGCAGCATTTGAAGCAATCTGTGAAAGGAGTTAGATAGCATAGCTTGAGGCTATTGCAAGTGAGATATTTGACAGATTCATCTACAATTTAGGAGTGATGTCTAGAAGTAGTAATTTTCCGCATTTTCTAACCTATTCTAATCTAATGTGGTAAACCTTGGACTGCTTAGACGTAGGTTTCTGCTGGGGTTAGCGATTTAACAATTTGGGGTTCAGTTTAGAGGAGAATAGAGCTGAGCATCTTCTAAGGCAGAATCACCTTAAAACAAGATGGAACCCTTAGGCTAGTAGCATCACTTATCCTTTCCCCGTACCTCTAGGACTTGGGGGCAGGTACATTTTGCAGGGGTTAAATTGTAGAGGGAAAGGCTGGTTAAAGGTAGAGGCAGGCTTCTATTGCTCTGATTAAATGCCACAACAAACAGCCCTACCACGGCCTGTAGGGCTCCAACCCACACTACCCTGAAGGCAGCCACCCTCAGTCTCCCAAACAAAAGCCAGTCAACAACAAAGTCATTCCAAACAGAAGGTGCAAGCTTATGGACAAGGTGCAGAATCAAGGTAGGAAGGGCAAGGCAAGTCCATGAGGCAAAAGGCAGTTTGCAAGACAAAGGCAAGTCACTGGAGTCAAAGCCAGGGGAGTGTAAGCCAAAACAAATAATTGTTCCTAACAAAGACAAACTCCCCCCCTCTCTCAAATCAACTTACACCAGATGTTCCTTGTGAGGAGGGGTGGGGCAACCTTCTCCCAAGTAGCCTGGCAGTCCTCCTCTGACCTTGCCTCAGCTCTCCTCTCCATGCCCTTGGATGAGTCAAGCAGGCAGCTGTTCCTCATCAGAGGGGATCTGCCGTCTATCGGCACTACTGCCTGTCTACAGCCGATCCTCCCCTGTGCCTGTGAGGGCAGGCAGCTCTCCTTCAGGATGATCACCTCCCGCAATGCCCGAGGAACCTGGGACAGCATTGTCCTCAGTCAGCACTCCAAACATTCTAAGGGACACGTGCCTTCCCCATCAGACAATCTGGTTCCTCCTCTTCCTCTTCCTCCTCTTCCTCCTCTTCCTCCTCCTCCTCACTGGGCTCCAATGGGGTCTGTGGCAACTTCCTTCTTTATGAAGGGAAATGATGAAATGTCATTTTCATACACAGAGATCTGAACTGGATTCTGAACAATGCTCTAAAGGGCAGAGCTGGTCACCCCATGGCGCTGATGCTTGCAGTGGAACATCTGCACACAAGTCAGAGCTAGGACTGTGCTTACATGTGTCAACAGCAGGGGTGGTTACGTGGAGGCCAATTCAAGCTGATTTCTTGATAGAGATGCAATATGTACTTTGGTTTCAGTAAGTAAATTGTAGAAAGAGAAGAGATAAGCAGCATCAGTCAAATAAGCAAAACTACCAAAGGCGTTTCATGTTTCCATAATCCAAGCCAGCAGAAAGAATTTTGCTGCCCAGGACTTCTCAGTTTTTTACAGATCAATAGGACTTTGGAAGGAAATTATGTAAAAGCCCTTGAGTTAAAAAGAAACAAATAAACAGAATTAGCCCTGGGGACAGTGGAAAATAATCCTGAGAAGATCATTGTGGAAGAAACCATTGGTTAGAGACTTGGAATGTGTTATAGAGCTAGTGGGTTAATGGTTAAAGCATGTTTTCCCCAATGTTGACAACTTTAAGGCATGTGGACATCAGTTCCCAGAATTCTGCAGCTAGCATGGCTGACGGGAGCATTCTGAGAGTTAATGCTGTGAAGGTTGGGTAAGGAGATAGCAGACCAGGTTCCAGTCCTTCCCCATCTACAAAAAGTCATTCCTAACGTTGGCTCAGTTGCTTTCCTGCACAACAACATTATGGATTGCTATGAGGGGAAAAATAGACCTTGTACTATGCTTAGCTATGCATACTTACCAAATTAAAAACAAACAAACAAAGTTGCTGTCTTCTCAATTTTAACCCCCTCCCTCCTGTGATCTAGAGCATAGCTGTTTTTAAGAAGTTGGAAAGAATTCTAGAAGCAATGGTATTTTCCATGCTTTAATTGACCAGTTGTAGTTATCTTTATATCTCATAGACCCATGCTCTGTCCTGGAAGAGAGAGAGAGAGAGAGAGGCCATTGTTTCATAGAAGAAGACAAAATAGGAAATCCAAGGTTCAAACTTAATTAATTTTCTATGAGGGACCAGCATATATTCTGAGAGGAGGCAAGTGAAAGAAGTCCCTCACAGAACATGCACAAAATATATGGGGAAAGGTGCTGTAGTACATCTGTTTGTAATTAGTGGATTTTGTGGATTCTTTTGAACCTGAACATCTATCTTTATTCTTTGGGCACTGAAACTTGAATATCATATATGGTTCATTTTACAACTAAGGTCCAAATCTCCTTGGATACAACAAGAGAAGGCTTTTGACATTTGTTCAAGTTGCTGTGATGATACTGACTCAAGAATCATTCTGCTTGTACAGGTCCCTTTCTCTCACTTTTGTGTAATAAAAATAGCTTTCATCCACAGCATGCTGTTATCAGGATGTTGGTGGAAAGTAATTAAATGAGCAGTTGTAACAGAGCTCAAATGGCCTGAGGAATGAGGGGATTTTAATCAAATCTGGAGGAGCAATTAATAAATAACTTGTAACCCCTTAAGGGTGACTCCTTCTGGCAGATTAAAAAGAATGAGGGTTATAGTTTGTCTGGGGCAAAGACAAGTTAGTGCAAGAAGCTCCCATGGTTTTTAAAATGAGTTTATTCTGTATTGGTGGTGATAATAAGAGTTTGAGAATTGGGAGCTAGGAACGGAATCTTTCAGCATGGGTCACAATTGCAGCCAAAGACCCCCTGCTAATAAGCAAATTTTCATGTGATTTTGAGTCCACATTGACTTCTGGCAACTACATAAACAAGTCCGGCAGTTTTCTAGCAAGTTTTTCAGAAGTGAGTGGTTAGCCATTGTCTTCTTTTTAGGGCTGAGAGAAAGGTACTGGGTGGAAAGCCACTCAGCTGTCTTTGTGTCTAAGACAAAATTAGAACTCATGGTCTTGGAGTTTCTAGTCTGGTTTTAACTGGCTTTTTAGCAAGTAAATCTACGATCTATATGTTAAAAAAACCCAGACAACTTTTACGCTTGGAAGTTTGGAAACTATTAACATACAAAACTTATTTTCTTCTTCCTTGCAGTGGTGATACAAAATGTGTTTTACAATCTGTTCCATTGAGGCTTTTTCTAAAAAAAGATCAAGGCGTTTGTGATATGGGGAAATGCCATGTACTGAGTGGGGAAACAAAGTTTTCAGCTAGTGCACTTTGTAACGGAGGTATGTATGTTGATACAGAGATGATAGCATGGAAAAGTAAGCCTGTAAATCATGCCTGAGGTATGGCGCAGCATTTATTGTTGCATACAAAATAAAAAAAATATATCCATGTGCAAGGAACAAATCGAAGGGCTCAAGAATCAATTTGTGCAACTTCTGAAAGCCATATAAGTTTTGTTATGGTAGTGGTTATGGTAGTTTCTCTCTTTTCATTTCATTTAATATCATAATAGCATAACTAATTTTGGATTTTCAGAAGTCTTTGCTTTTGAACCTAAGATAAATTTCAAACATAAACTCTCTGTTTGATGAGGCTTTTGGAAAGGGAAGCACTTGATTTGAAAACAAGCACTTTTAGGTAACTAATAATTATTTTTTCCATTTCCAGAGGCTCTCTCCTCATTATTCATTTTCTTGGTCTGGATAGAACAATAAAACAAATATTGCAGAGGTACCTTAGGAGAGTCTTGCACAAGTTTGTGGTCCTTCAACCTAAGCAGTACACTAGCTTGGTGTGATGGCTCACCTGGAGTTTGATGAACCCAATTTGGCTGCTTGGAAACCTAGTGTGAGTTGTTTTCAGATGATTGACAGTAGGAAGATACTGTGCCTCACCTATTTTCCTTCTTCCTGAGTTACTGTTTGAGTCTCAGTGCCTTCTTCCAAGGGCTGAGAGAGAAGGACTTGGCCTGAGGCCACCTAACTGACTTTGTACCTACAGCAGGACTCCTTTTGTAGCCTGCATTAACCATTCTACCAAACTAATTCCTACTGTAGCTATAGTCAGTCACAAAATTATCAGAAGACAAACTTGTCAAATTGCTCCTTATTCTCTATGGATCACTTGGATATTCCAAAAGATGACACAGTTTGGAAGGGTAGCTAATGTTTTAGATAAAAATGGATTTTTTAAAAAAAAAACTAGATAGGTTTGACTGTTGGTTGAAGCAATAGGATGGAATTTAACAAATAGAAGTATAAAGTTCTGCACCTGGGTTGGAAAAATGTAAGCCAATGCCATGCAGGCAGTCCTCAGCTTTCAACAGTTCATTTAGTGACCTTTCAAAAGTTACAATGGCATTGGAAAAGTGACATGAACATTTTTCACACTGAGAATCATTGCAACATCTCCATGGTCACATCATCAAAATTCAGATGGCTGGCAACTGACTCATATTTATGTCGATCACAGTTTCCTGGGGTCATGTGATTAATTCCTTTTTACAACGTTCTGATAAGCAAAGTCAATGGGGAAGGCAGATTTTCTTAACAACCCTGTTATCAACTTAACAACTGCGGTGATTTGCTTAGCAACTCTGGCTACGAAGCTCAAAAAATGGTGATAAAATTCACTTAACAAATGTCTCGCTTAGCGTTAGAAATGTTGGCTTCAGTTGGGATGTCTACCTGTATGATAGAGTGACTTGGCAGTATTATATGTATGATGGGGTGACTTGGCAGTATTATATGTATTATACTACCAGCTAATATCTCCCACAGACCAGTACACTCCGACAGAGAGGGCCTCATCAGGGTGCCGTCGGCCAGACAATGTCGGCTGGCGACCCCCAGGGTGAGAGCCTTCTCTGTG
>JANHFO010002205.1:32915-49889 GCA_032468095.1 Pareas carinatus | reverse complement strand
ACACACACACACACACAAAGAGAATGAGAGAGAGAGACTGAGACACACACACACACACACAAACACACACACACACACACAAACCATACAACTATAGAAATTCAAATAATTCCAGATTTTCCTGCGAACCACCAAAATTTTCTTGTGGCCCACAGGTTGGTGACCACTGTAATAAAGCATTCTTAACTGCTGTCCTATTGAAGTGTGTCTGGCAGTCTGTCTATCTACATATATATAAATATAATGATTTATACTGATTTCTGATTCCCTTAACCAGCTTTTCATTTACATGGTTTTTAAGCATTATCCATGACAGATTTAGAAAAGGAAAGATTAATTTGGAAAGTACCCTGGATCTTCTTAATCAATTTGACATTCCTTTTGATTATATTCATGTGAAATACATTTTTAAGGTGAGAAAATATTTAATCATTTTAGAACTAATACATGCTTACTTTTATTTTTAAAGATACATTTATAATACTAGATATTTACCAATTTAGTTGTCATATTCTTCAATTATCATTTGGGACAGTGGCAATTATTTTATGGGACAATTGTGTGTTTCTTGCAGTGCCATGTATGATAATTAAATATTAGAAACCAATAGAAGCACTAAATATCCATGGTAAATTGGTGGAATATCATGCAAGCAGTAATGGTAGTAGCCACAATGCACAGTATTGTATTAATTAATTTAATATATTCCCCATGTCATCTATAGATTTCTAATTAGGAATAGCTAATTCAATTTCCCTTTGCAAAAACTATCATAGAGGTACCCCGTTTGTATCAGGGCCACAATGCTAAGAAAGAATATAGCAGTGTCTGCTCAGTGAAGATAGTTTAGGTTTTCTTTCCTAGCCAAAAAAAGACTGGCATTGTATTCTCTCTGTAGGGAAATCCTTATCCACTTTACAGAAACAGACTGATTTGTGAATTTCACCTTTTTAAGTGTGATTAACAATGATTTCATCAAGCAGCCACTAAAGTAACAGTGCTGTTGGTCTTTTCTACTGTAGAAGTCTTACTGCTTTAACAGAGAACCATCTACTGAGCTGTTTTCTCAAAAGAGTTTGGAAGTTTCAATATTTATAGATTGTTTTCATTTCTGAGTACAGATAGATACAACTACATATAGCTACAATTCGAATAATTTTGATTGTAAGTAAGGCAAAGAGAATTGCATCTGATTTTTACAAACTTTTTTGTCACAGTTAAGCAAATTATTGCAGTTAAGAGAATCACATGGTCATTAGGCAATCTGGCTTCTCCCACTGACTTTGCTTGTTGGAAGCCAATTGTGAAGGTTACCAATAATGATCAGATGACCCTGGGATGCTGTAACTGTTGTAAATTCAAATGGGATACCAAGTATATGAATTTTGATCACATGATCATGGGGGTGCTGTGAAGGACGTAAATGTGAGGACTAGTCGTGTCACATTTATTTCAGTGCCTTTGTAACTTCAAACAGTTGCTAAATTAATGGTTGTAAGTCGAGAATTACCTGTAACCAACAATCCTCTAAGCTTCCTTTAAAACTTTACATCTCTGAAAGGATAGTATACCTGCAGTGTCACTTTGATGACATTTGCTAAAATAAACTGAAGGAAAATTAATTAACATTTAACTATTAAATATATTGCTACTTTTCTTGATAAAATTAAATATTTTTAAAATAATTTAAATATATTTCCTCAAGGTAATTTTTTTTATTTGTAGTATGTTCTGAAATAAAATATTTCGTTATGATAGAGCCATACTTTGTCTTCCTTTCTGAGTGTTAGAAATGTATGTGCTTTTAAGGTTTTTTTTGAACAATTCAAAACATTTGTTGAAAAATAAACACAATCTTACAGCATCGTAAAATTTGTGCTAATAAAATAAGTGAGCCATATTTCTAGATAATAATAGATAGGTCCTGGTGAAGCAATGGTTAGAATGCAGTATTGCAGGCTAACTCTGCCCATAATCTGGAGTTCGATCCTGACAAGCTCAAGGTTGACTCAGCCGAGGTTGGTAAACTAAAGATCCAGATTACTGGGGATAATATGCTGATATTGTAAACCAGGGGTCCCCAACCTCTGATCCATGGACCAGCACTGATCCGCAGCATGCCAGCAACTTGTGCGTATAAACAAGCCAAGTCCCATTCAAAGGATGTAAGCAGCATGCAAAACCATGCCCTCTTCAGTTACGGAAAAACCTTTCTCCATGGAACTGATCCCTGGTTCCCAAAAGGTTGGGGACCACTGTTCTAAATCACCCAGAAAGTGCTATAAAACACAATGAGGCGGTATATAAGTCTAAGTGCTATTATTACTATTGCTGGATAATAAAAGGAATGCATTGTAGATACATGATTCACTTGTTAAATGGCTAAATATAATCAAAATTATTTGGGTTGAATTTCTTAAAAACTGGTTTAGATTTTTACTTGTTGGAGCCCTTAAAAATTATAACCTGGATCCAGCCTAGTTAGGCTGAAACCAGCCGATAGCTGTATTAAAGTATAATTGTTCATTCCTTGAGTCAGCAGAAAGGTATTGTACCTTGTTTGCTGAATCTAATTCTGCCATAATAATAAGGCCAGTTTTGTTACACGACAGAGTAAGCAAGGTGATTTCCCTTCTCACCGAATATCACTTGCTAGTGGGATAAAAGCCACAATTTGTTTTTTAATGGAAAGGGTTGAGGGAGAAAGTGAATTTGAATTTGACAAATGGCTAGATTTTACCGGTTTTACCTGCCAGTCTAGACTTCAGACAACTGATTTGTGGAGCGGATGGGGTTGCTCTTTAACAAGGTAGCTCTCTACCTTGCAGATCAAATAATGGTCTTTCAGCTGAATGACAAAGGTTGCTTGACTATCCTGCTTCATTTTGCAATCCTTCCTGCTCCCTTGGTCACCTGAATGGAAATAAAACAGGATCAAATATTGAGGCAGAGAAAGCTTTTTAGCTGTAATGCCTCTGATCCCACATATCAAAGAGCTGGTGAATAGTAGCAGACTCCCAGATTGTTCTGCCACTTGTCCTAACTCGGCTGTCAAAATGGGGTGAGTGTCGGTGGGTTCCTCAGGAATATTAGTAAATCAACATGTGCCCTTTAGTGCTTGTCAGCTCTTAGCACTTCACAAATTTCTCTCCATACCAATCAGCTGTTTTTCAAGCTATTTTTAAATATAGAATTGGTTCAGGACTGTGTGGGTAGGATACCAAGACAATCTGGGAGACTTAGCTCTTAACTGCCTCTGATCCTATCTCTCTAGGATTAGAAATCTACTGAATAAAGAGTTATCTGCCATTTCCTTCTTCCTTCCACCATGGATGGAGGAAAAGCAGGAGAGATGGCTCTTTATCCTCTAAGTCTCCAATTATAGGGGAAGCAGAGAAGAGGAACCAACTTTATGTTGATTCCAATCCCATTAAGCTAATTTATGCATTGTAGATCTGGCAGAAAAGACTTGTCTATCTCAAATTACTGCAGTTTTCATTCATAGGCATGACAAATAAATATTAGTAAAGTTTAATAACAGTTAACTTGAATATTAACAAGTGTGGAGAGGGATGTGTCTTTAAGCGATAACATTTGTATTCTATTACACTTTAGTATGTAGGAACCTCTAGCATATGACTAAATAGATGCTGTTTGGGTTGAGCCAGTTCTCTGAACCTGGATTGACTCAAAGACTTGGCAGATTAAAGGAGGAACAGAGAATTGGACTTGACACCTGCACAGAGCAAAATGCTCTGGAAATCTGATCCCTGAGACTGGATTTCTGTGTGCATGAGTGCACATGTGTGTTTGCATGTGCGCACACGTGTGTACACTCACAGCAGCCTAAAGTGGCAACAGAAATAGAGATATGTAAATTCTTGAGTCTAAAGAGGAAACAGTACTTAGATTTGGAATGAGGGCATTTGCCAAATGCAGGGGATGTTCATGCTAGAATTGAAGCATCTTTCCCATTTCAGATTTGAATAATAACCTCTAAAGAGAAATAATGTTTAATTTTGTACAATGATATCCATGAGGACTAGCTGAAATTGTATTCAGAGAAAATTAAACATTGCCTGAAAAGGAGTGATGCTATAATTTCTGGGTATTATAGTAGGATATACAATATTAACACAAATGTAAAATATAACTTACTTCTGGCTACAAATGATATTCTTTAGGCTACCATATGAGTACATAAATTAACAGAGATAACCAGTAATCATAACCTACTGTATATTGTGGGGAAAATAGCATGAAACAGCCACAATAAGCAGATGTAATTGACTAATGCACAAAATCCACTGATAGACAACGTTGAAAAGCAAATAATGAAAAAGAACTTGAAAATTTTGCTAGATGCTTATCAATAAATGTTATTCGCCCAGGATCATGCTTACTTACCTGTTTATTTAACTTAAACTGAAGCATATAAAAAACAAACTCAAGTTGAAGTGAGTATTGGATTCCTAATAGGTCATCTTAGATGCTTACAAGTCTGCTTTATAGCAGACCAGGGCTATAATAATTACTACAAGGGCAATTTGGAAAAAAACCTCCATTTGGTTATCAATGACAGATGATTGCAGATACAGAACTTTTATTTGTAGACATTAGAAACCTACAGCATTACTTTTCGACATAATCACCATTCAAATTGAGGCACTTTTCATAACGTCTTACAAGGTTTGAAATTCGTTTTGCAAAGAAATCTCCCTTCTGAGAATGAAGCCACCCTGTAACAGCATTGTGAAGTGCATTGTCATCGTCAAAGCAATGCGACACAAGCATTGGGGTATGCTGACTTCTATTGTGTTGGTTCATGATAATGCGTGCCGGCACACCACTAGACGCACCCAGGAACTTTTGGAGCAGTTCCATTGGACTATTTTTGATCACCCCCCCTATAGCCCAGATTTGGCACCAAGCGACTACCACCTCTTCTGACTTCCTTCTAGGGAGGGAAATTTTTTTGCAGAACGAATTTCAAACCTTATAAGATGTTATGAAAAGTGCCTTAATTTGAATGGTGATTATGTCAAAAAGTAATGTAATGTAATCATTTTCTAATGTGTATAATAAAAGATTTGTGTCTGAGTCTGTCATTGATAACCAAACAGGGTTTTTTTCCAAATTGCCCTCATACTTTACATCAGTATGTATTGAAATAAAGCTCTTTATTGGCAAAGAATACAAAATATCTCCTCTACAGAAGCCCATTGTATAAAGATTGAGAAATGTCTAAAATGTGACTGGCTTTCTGCTGTTTCTGTTTGGGGAAAAAAATCACTACATATTTGCTTAATTTGATGTCCTATTGAAAGTAGGAGGCTGGTTATTGTTGGAATAAAATAGTGAACTACTGTTAAGTTGTTGCTATGTTTTTTCTTATGTTAAGTTTTAGGTTTGTACAGTATATGAACCTGTTTTTAAAAGACAAAATTGAGGAACTGAATTTGGCTGAATTATTAAATCTAGCCTTCTATCTGAGCCCTCCAATTCAGAGGAATTTTTCATGCGGTATTGATCTTCCCCAAACAGTAAAGATATGTGTTTGGTGAACTGACCAGCTAGAAACTCTCAACATGAGTTTTGGTGAAGTAGACCATACTAGCAATCTTACAAGACAACTAATTATAAGATTGGGTGACAAACAGTAGTAGAAATAGTGATTGATCTGTTGGACCATAATGCCTTCTTGAATCAAGAAGTAGATATCTAAGAATAGTACCTGAATGTATTTCATCATATTTCTTTTCTATTAAAGTTATCATGTGTTTTATAAATCTTATTTTTTTCTTTTAAACCAGACAAGTGATTCATTCAAGGGTGGAAATATTACTATAGAAGATTTTAGAAGAATATATCGTGCTATAGCACATAGATGTGAAATTCATGAGCTCTTCATAATCCACTCTCCAAACCACAGAATACTATCACTACCAAATCTAATTGGCTTTCTCAGAGATGAACAGTTTCAAGATAACGCTGATGAAACAACTGCATGTCAGCTTGTTGAAAAATTTGAGCCCATTGAAGAAGGTATGCTGTATTTTAAATTTCTGAATATCACCTTTTTTTACAAAATAGAATTCAGGAATACTACTCATACTTTTAATATCTCTTAATATGTATACATTAATTTAGAACTAAAACATACTCATGAATCTAATTTTCAAACATAAAAATATGGACTACTTTTAACATTGAAATATTATACATTGTTAAGTTTGGGGGAAGGAAGAGACTGGAGATGGCTTGCAACAATAAGCTTTTAACAACTATGTGCAGCCAGAAGGCGGCTCTCTGACAGTTCTCCCTTTTATACAGAGAGTTAGCCAATCACAGGTTAGAATTCTCCCGCTAAAATGGCAGACCAGAGTGAAGCCTTCTGACTTTAATATTTAACATTTTTCAATGCAAGTTACTTCAAAGATAGTAAAGATGGAATTGTTCTTCAGTTGTCATGCTGAAAATAATGTATCTGCTGGCATTTCCTAATGGAATTGAGGTGGTGGAGAGGGGAGTAATAAATTATATGCTATTTTGTTGTTCTTTCCGAAGTAACTTTGGACAAAGGTACCTTGCTTATCTGGTTGTTCTTAAAGAAAAGGCCAATATGTCCATATAGGGATTTTTTTCATGTAGTTTAAGCCAGTTGCTGCTGGAGTATAGTGTTTTTTCCTCCACTTGCTAGTAGTTGGATTGAGAAATCATTGCTGCTGAGCTCAAATGTTTTTGCAATTCACAAATCCTCAATTCCCAATGAAATGCAGAAAGTGATGATGTGAAATAAAAGCTAGCAGTAATTGAGTCTTGTGAGGATACCATGTTATGCATGTTGCACTGAAAACAGCACTGAGTAAGGGACAGATATTCTGTAAAGGGTTAACCTTTCCAGTTTTGGAGTATTTGCATCCTGAAGATATAAATGAGAAAATACATTATGGAAAAAAAAGTCTCTAGGCAATTTTTAGTTTTATTCCTAATTTATATTTTAGTATTTGACATTTGTTGACACAGATTTCTTCCATTAATGATTAATTCAATTAAAAATTATATATCCCATCATTAAATCAACAGTTGCCAGGTCTCATAAACCAATAATTGGTATTTCATAGCCAATGGTTTCAAAAACCAGTTATATATTTACTTAGTCTAATATGATAATTCTTCTCATCTGCCTCTTTGTTAAGATTTAAGTCAATATAACTATGAGATGCTCAGACTGTAAGCTATATAGAATGGGGAAAAGTGATGATATCCAGTCTGCAATTGTAATTGAAAGCAGACTGCTCAGAAAAGTCTTAAAGGCAATAGGGAGTAAAATGAGAGATAATCAAATGCTGGTAAATCTGAAAAATCCAATCTTCATTAAATTTAAATTAGATTCATTCTCAAAAAGATTTAGAATTGCTAGAATTTAAAAAATGATGATACATACATTATGTATATAAAATTGTGATATGTTCAAAGCCTGAATGCATTGCATACTGTTAAATGTATACTTATTTATTTTGAATAGTAATATTCTGTTTTCCAATTAAAAGGATCCACAAAATAATCTCTGATAAATTTATAAAAATAATATGACTTTATGGTAACAAAGCTAAAAAAGCAGTTTCAAATAAAATCAAGAGCTCCCAAAAGATATAGATATTAAAATGTTTATTATGAATTCTGTTAAAGACTTGAAAGAATAAGATTATCTTAACTTGATATTAAGGCATAAGCGAAATTAAGACCCTCTGTACTTAGTCGTCCCTCCTAACAGACTTCCCTCCTAATAATCTGGACACGAAAAGTTAATTGAAAGAACAAATCTTTCAGAACTTTGATTAGTAATATTTATTAGAAGAAAAGTTAAAATTACTACATAAGAATCCAAGTGAATATTCTACTCTTAGATATATATAGACAACAGGCGATCTGTAGCAATGGTCACTGACTTCAAAATGATGGGAATAATTGAGAGACTAAAACTCATCCCATTTCATGTTCCTGCAATACTTGAGATGTTCTTTAAAACTGGACAGACTTTGATCACCTAATTGG
This sequence comes from Pareas carinatus, assembly GCA_032468095.1. Taxonomy (NCBI): domain Eukaryota; kingdom Metazoa; phylum Chordata; class Lepidosauria; order Squamata; family Pareidae; genus Pareas; species Pareas carinatus. Next base: position 41,831 of record JANHFO010002205.1, on the reverse strand, counting down.
TTTGGTCATTTTTAGATTGTAGCCATGTATGTCTGTGATAGATAATATGATGGAAAAAACCATCTTCCATGTTCTTGTGCTCTTTGAAATGCAGGGAGCTAGAAACCTGCTTTTGGGGGTAAAAGAAATCTCCCTGTTTCTGTTTATTGTTTTGCTATTAGATGTCTTATCAACTCTCACATTTAAAAGAACAAAATAAATGTCAGAAAGGAATAATATTTATATATAGCATGTTTCTAATCTTCAGGTATCAAAAATTAAAAGATTTAGGAAAGGATGAAAAGAGTAGAAATACTAAAAATAAAGGATTTACATTTTAATTTTCTAGATACTGTAATATATGCAAGTTTCAGCATAGCCACATCCTACATTTGTCTATTCTGAGTATGTCAAAAGTAATTAGTGTATTTGGTCTTAATCCCTATAGTGTTCTATCTCTAATTATATTTAGATCATATACATTGCTTAAAATATTCTACAGTGTTTCAGAATGTGTATGCTAAGTCATAAAGCATTAAATCAGATGTATGGCACATCTTTCTTGAAATTAGGTTTGCTTTGTATAATACTAATGCTGACAAGGATCATAGTCTGGAAAGATTTTTGTCTGACTCTTAAGTGTTATACTTCATTGACAGTTATTCGGTTATTAAAAAAAATCTTACCTATATATGAAAATAAAATTGTTTCAGATCTATTTTACCATACATTTCATGTCACACTATTTAGTTGTGCATTTAAAAACACTTCACTTTTTAAGAAAATCAAAAGAACGCCCCCAGAATACAGTTATCCTGTATGCATGTAATATACATATATACAAATATTAAGAACAGGCAGAAGAAACATTTTCCTGAAACAGATCAAATAAACTGAAGAAACAGATACAAAATTTCTTACTACAGTAATGTATTTTGACTATTACATAGAAATGTTGCAAGGAGAATAGAGATGAATTATTCACACTATCCAGAAAGAGAATTAATGGTTATGGCCTCATTTCTGTACCTGATGTTAAACTATGAGTAAGATAAATGATATACTCCATAAAAATCAAGGAGATAAAGTAGTGATGGCTGGCTTATATATAACAAAATTAAAGCTTGGGTATTTCAGGCTGGCTGTCCAATGATCAAAGCATCAATATCAGTGTTTCTCTGATGACAAACGTCTTAACTCTATAAACACATGGAGTGTTCCCTTCATCTCTAGTTGATATTAATCTCTGGGTTGAACATGTTTGAACACAGTATGCATGGATTTTTGTTTGCTACTTTGTTTTCAAAGAATGGCATCTAATCTTTTGTTAACCACTCAAAAGTTATAATCATTTGAAATTCAATCACCAAAGGAGCAGGTTTACTGTATTTTTGGTACTTCCCACAGCTTGGGCCAATCCATCTCTCTCACAGAGAGAGGGTTGTTTTATGGGGGTAGATAGATACTGCTTAAAGTACATTGAATTCACTCATTCCTCTTTCCTAAGGCACATTCGAGTGAGATAATTTTTCAAGTTACAGGGATTTTTAGACCAGCAGAACACCTAAACCACGTACTGAGTGTACCGTCAACTTGAAGTGTTAATGTAAAAGTAAAGAAATAATTATATGGATATAAAAAACAATTAAAAGTTTGCCAAGAAAGGAAACTATGAATGTTTAAAATAGATTACAGGAACACTTGAATTTGGAATATTGTTTATTAAAGTACTTTTGAACTAATGAAATATAATAGATATCCTTATGTGGATTATTTAAACTTCCTACAAAGAATGATTTAATGGTTTCCATAAATAAAGAGACAAAGGAAACTGGAAGCTATAAAAGACCACATAGAGAACTACACAGTGCTATAGGGATTAAAGAGTTAACGACGTAGATGGAAAAGCCTGTCTTTGTTTTCTATTTTTCATTTCTGGATTGGGAATTAAAAGAAAAATGGTTACTATTTAAAAAAAGCAACAAAAATAGCACAAAGAAGAAAGCATGGTTATAGAGCAAATAACAAAAAAAGGAATAATGGCAGAAGTTTTATGCAAGATATTTATAGAAATGGGGAAGAATGTCACAACATTAGTGACAATATTAGTGACCAAGTTGTAACTGCAACTATGACTGCATCAATTAAAAGAGATCTAATTTCACTAGAAAAGAAAATGGAAAGCTTTGCAAATATGGAAGAAAAGATGAACAAAAATTGGAAGAATCTGTAATACAGATCAATTGAGAAGTTAAACAGTTTAAAGGGGAAAAAATGGAAATTTTAGAAAATAAAACAAAAATGGAAATGGTAAAAGATTTGCATAATTTGGCACTGTTGGAATCAAGAGAAAGACTTTTTTTCTAGACCTAGAACAACTCCGGAGGAACCTGGTGAAGATATTAGAGGGTTGTTGAAGCCATAATAAAAGGCTTCAAAAAGAGTGAAAGAGAGAAAGACAGAGATGCAGAAATGGACAAAATATACAGAATTAATACAGATTTTTTGAGTGACTTTGCCATTGCTATCTTCCATACATTTCAGAAAACACTCCTTGAAACTTCCCTTGTTTGCTGTTCTGTAGTTTGGAAATATATGTCAAAATTACTGAAATGCACCACGGTACAGAAAAACTAACCTTCTATCACTGCATGGCACTTTTATAAGAAAAAATGCTTCAGCAATTAATTTTGCTAAATTAAATGCTAAAATTGCTAAATTCTTATGGCTAAATAGCATGAAACTGGATGTCTAGTTCATTTGCCAGGAGTGACTTATTTATTTATTTATTAGATTTCTATACCACTCTTCTCCCGAAGGACTCAGGGCTGTGTACAGTTAACATAAAGTAGGGGAAATAAAATAACTTAAATTGATCTGAAATTAAACTTTGCAATCAAAAAGAGTATGGAGTGTGGAGGGGGGAGGGGAATTGGGAGGAGGGGAGGGGAATTGGCGTGGCTGTTTTGCCCGGGATTTCTCAAGTAGAGATTTTTGTTTTAAAATCATCTGCTCAGGAAGAATTTGTGAACAGAAATTTAATGTAAACTCAATAAATCTTGAAAGACATCTTAGGAAGAAAATATATTAAGTTATAAGCCTACAAGCCTACAAATACATTATTTACTTCTATATTTGTCACTGTATTTATAGGCTCCAAAGATGGGAAGAGAGAAAAAAATATTTTGAATTGTTTGGTACTAGATAATAAAGACTGTATATTAGCAAAAATTAAATTGTTTCTTAATTTCTTTTTTCTTACACTAAAAATAGTGAAATATAAAAATTTTGTACACAAGGAGTGTCACTGACTCATAATTAAAATCTCAATACAAATAATCATATCCATGTGGCTAGAGCAGATTCATTGTCTGAGTCTTTCACTTTGTAGAATTTGGTGGGTCATTGGGAAGGATAGATCAGAGTCCCCAACCTGTGGGCCATGACCCACTACCAGACTGTGGCCTGTTTGCAACTAGGCTGCGTGAGTAGAGGGCTGGTGGCGTGTGTGTACAGCCCCACTCACGTGAGCGGCAGGCAGCGGTGCTTGCAGCCCCAGTCGTGCTCACAGCCCCACTCCCATGTGATCATATATGAGTTGTTTTTTGCATCTGGATGAGTATGCAAAGAGAGCCAAAGATGAATTCTGAAAAGAAGAATACTTGTGAAAAAGCCAGTCTCTTCTGATACGGCATCTGCAAGAATTAAACCGTCCTCTTGTCTTAAACATCTGAAACAGTCTTTAATTGCTGTTTGTCTTCATAACCTTTGCATTTGAAAGTAGTATAGTATATTTAGTCTCATTGTCTTCTTAGCTTCTTAGTACTTAGCAACAACAGCATCAAACCAGTTGTATAGTAGAGGCCTCCTGGAACATTAATAACAGTGTGCTTGTGGAGCGTGGCAGTATAAGAAGCAGTAGATAAAAACATACCATACAGTGCATGTACATCCTGCTTGCATCAGTAGAATAGGAGGGTGAGAGTCGGTATATAGTCTTCAGGAGTGTAGCCTATGATCTGTTTAACATTTTGAAGCATGTATAACAGTGAATGCAGTCATTAAATTAGTTTCAGCTTTCTTGTCCCAGGGCTTAAATGAAGGAAAGTGTTCCTCCTTGAAAAATGCAGGCTGCAGGCTGAAGAACGTGCAGCCTAAAAAGTGAGTCTTGGAAATAATTGAGATCAAAGGGAAGAATAAAAGTAAATTATGCTTTGGGTGAAAATCAAGCCAGTCATGCACTTCACACCCTCAAACCTAGAACCGTTATTCTGCCTTTTGCATTTTTTTAAAGAATCCATTTTTATATCCTGTACCTCGTAAATCCCAACTGCAAGAGTGAATATATGAAATATATAAATAGAAGCATATTGTACAGCTTTTAAAAAAATCCAATGGATAATTTATGTGATCCATGATATTTTTTTTCTTAAAAATATCTAAAGAAAGGAAAATATTAATATCCTACCTAAACAGATTATTTGAAAAATCAGTAGCAACAAATGTATGTATCTGTCTGCTCTTTTGTAGTATTGCATGATGTTCTAGTGTGACTAGAATTTCTTCCTTATGTGATTAAATGATCTCGTATGGAACCTCAGATTTAACCTTGATCCTAGGAGGCTTGGATTGTCACGATAAAAATCCCTTGAGAGTTTATAAAATGGGTATACATGCATAGAGATGGGCCAGAGTCTCTCTGTCCAGTTGCATTGTAGGGTGAGATGGGCAGCATATAAATTTAATAGATACACCACATATTTATACTGCATTGGTGTTTTATTTATGTATCTTTATATCAATATTGTGTGATAGAAAGGAGACAAAACAATCATAATGGTGCTTAATTGACTTTGTTTTGAAGCAAAGTCTTTGAATAAGTTTGAGATTTACTATTTACTGAGGGAAAAATTTGGATGTCAAATATAGAATAGACATTAAAATAGCCAGTGACTTTAGGAAATCAAACATTTTAAGTAAAGAACAAAAATTGGAGGAAATAAAAACTGCAGCATTGCTTTAGAATCAGAGAACAGAAGTCAGTTAAGAATAGGTTATTAAGTTTCATTGTGTTTGTAAAAATAATTTAAAATGGATGGGCCTTAAGACTGTAATCCTTAGTTGAGTCCTATTGAATTATTTTCTGGACAAAATATGAATAGACGTGCACTCTGATTTGGGGATTGACAAAATCGTACCTCTAGACCACAGAATCAAATGCAGTCACAGATGCATCCATTCCCTCACAACCTCACTAAATTAAAAGAGGTAGAAATCTCATAAGACCGTGGAATCTTTTTTCATTTTGACAGCTTCAAATGAGAACTTGCAAGATGATGGTGCTTTATTTTGTTTATTGGGCATCTGACTGATTGTATGACAGTCCGTACAATGGTGCCCAGATGAACATTCTGAAACAGTCATGGGCATAGTACTAATGACTTATACATGGAAAAGATACGAGGGCAATTTGGAAAAAAACCCTCTGTTTGGTTATCAATGATAGACAGTCGTAGATACAGAAATTTTATTATACACATTAGAAAACTACAATATTACATTCTTTTTGATATAATCACCATTCAAATTGACGCCCTTTTTATAATGTCTTACAAGGTTTGACATTCCTTCTGCAAAGAAAGCTCCCTCCTGGGAATGAAGTCAGAAGAGGTGGCACCAAATCTGGGCTATAGTGGAGATGATCAAAAACATTCCAGTTGAACTGCTCCAAATGTACTTGGGTGCATCCAGTGGTGTGCAGGTGAGTATTATCATGAACCAATACCACACCAGAAGTCAGCATGCCCTGATGCTTGTGTCGCACCACTTTGACGATGACAATGCGATTCAAGATGCTGGTACAGGAGGGCTTCATTCCCAGGAGGGAGATTTCTTTGAAGGATTTTCAAACCTTGTAAGACTTTATGACAAGTGCCTCAATTTAAATGATGATGATGTCAAAAAGGAATGTAATGTTATATTTTTCTAATGTGTATAATAAAAGTTCTGTATCTGTCTGTGTATGTCATTGATAACCAAATGGAAGTTTTCCCTCGAATTGCCCTCATATTACAGGATTTATTGGTTTACAGCATATACTAAATGCACATAGAAGTATGCAGTATACTGTGTTAACTAATATCAAATGTAGTTTGTGATCTGATAATATTTGTATCAATTTGAACCAGCAAACACTGTTCTGAGAGAATTCCATTTATAAGATATCAAACTTAACCTGAATAACTATGGCATGACAAAGATACTGAAGGTGCATCAGCCAAAGGTCATAAAAGATATCGCTCAATTACTGAGTTGATAAATAGGTTATATGGTTCATATGAGACGTGACACCTGGTTTATTTTGATTACAGGGATGGAGCATTCAGTTCCATATTTGCCCTTCAGCCCAGATTAGGGCCATTGTAGGAAGTTATGGAACTGGATGCTCCGTCTCTGTACTCTGGGTAAACCAAGTATCACATCTCATATGAGCCTCCCTTGTGCAAGCCGACAGAGCATGAGTCTGTGGCTAAGGCAGTAGCCTAGCAAGTAAATCAGCCAAGATTCGAATCCTAGTCTGATGTCTCAGTTGGGGTTAGGGTATAGCTCGCTGATTACAACAAATAGACTAGAAATGACCATTTGAGACTCCCTCGCTTTGTTGATGAATCTTTCCTGTTAAATAGATAAGTTATATGAGCAGAAAAAGAAAACCTATCATATGTGATTCATTTTCTTTCAATTCATCATCACTGAATGCAAGAACAGTTTAGATTTTCACGTGTAATCTGAAAACATTAATGTTAACATTAATATATTTAGTCTAGAATATTTTCAGTTTGTGCTTATTTCTGTTTATGTTCATGTTAGAGATATATGTGTGTTTGTAATGTTTTGGTTTTCAGCAAAGAGAAATAAAGAGATGACATTTGAAGGATTTATAAGATATGTGACCTCTGAGGAATGCACAATATTTAAAAGTGAGCACAGAACTGTTTACCAGGATATGTCCCGTCCGCTATGTGAATACTTTGTTTCATCCTCACACAACACCTACCTCTTATCTGATCAGCTAATAGGGTCAAGTCACCTGTGGGGCTATGCAAGGTATTTGTATCCATTTTTAATCATTAGTTTAATATTATAAGTAGTTCAGTAGAACAGTTTCTTCTGAATCTCATTTTCAAAAGTATAAATTAAAACATCGTAAAATACCCACTGAAAACCACAGATAGAAAACAAAGTGACTAGACTAAAATTCAATATGACAGATAAATATTTTAGTGTTGCTATCAGGTTTTAATTCAAAGAGAAGAATATGCATGTTCAAAATATAAATCTACCAAGGAAACCCACATAGCCTGTGCCAAGGCATACTAGGGTAAGATGTTTACTTTGCATAAATAGTCCACTGCATGATTTACAAACCCATTTCCCTATATTTATGTGTATATATATGAAGTGTTCAGAGTTGCTACAGCTATTTTGAGGCAGACCATTAAACATAATGAACAATAAGCTTCAGAAAATAACGGAGTATGGGAACTTATAGGACTCTAGGGCTTCTCATTCGAGAACTAGAATTGTACCATGTTTTGGGCTATGCTTTCTTAGTTCCAGGATTTCTTTAATTTATGTGGATAAATCCTGTGCACAGAAGGAAGGAGTGAGGAACATATCGCAGGAGATAGCAGCAAGAGGGAAGAACTTTATGCAAACATTGAAAACCTAGAATTTTTTAAAAGTCAATGCTGTGTATAAGGTTTGAAAACATATATTAATAATTGAGACAGACCTCCCAAGGGTACTCTTTTCTTGGGCCTGGGAACAATATGTCCCTTAAGAGAGAGAGAAAAATCTAAATGAGCCTAGTGAACTAGTAGTATGTATATGGATGCATGCATCTCATTTTCTTGGCAAGAATATGGAAGTTGCTTGCCATTAATTCTCAGGCTAGCCTAGAATGTTCGCCTTAAGATTTTAGGACAGTTTCTTCTGCAAATACTGATCAGATCTGACAGTGCTTTGTTTTTTAAGATGAGGTACTGTTGTCCTTCTGAAGTGTCCACTTGTATATGATGAAACACATGCATACTATTAAAGGTTATGAATAGCTAGCAATATAAGGAATTTAAAGAGGGACAGGGAAACAAAAGATATGAATCAGATCACCAGTTGTCTAAAACTTTAAACATTATTAACGTTCCAGTAAGAAAGTAGGAATATATTTGTAGTAGTCCCAGATAAATCATGTTCTGGGCCTGCACATGGATCTTTATGGAAGATCGCTAAATATTGCTTAAATGGTATACTACAGGATATGGTGACTTGTTTAAATATCCACAAGCCTTTTAAAACTTTTTGTGTCTAGCACATAATGAGGAATGATTGATAACATTGATTGTTCTTGTGAGACCTATCCTGTTCTGAGCTGGTCCCCCTAGAAGTACCAAAGACTTTAACAGAAATTAACAAAATAGCAGAACTGGAAGGAACCTTGGAAGTATTCTTGTACAACCCTCTGCTCAAGCAGGAGACCCTATACTGCTGTGCCGGTTGGAGGGGTTGGGAATTGTCAGGACTGTTTTACAATGGTTCCGCTCCTACCTCTCCGACCGGTCGCAGTCTGTATTGACAGGGGGGCAGAGGTCAACCTCTCGATGCCTCGCTTGCGGGGTGCCGCAGGGGTTGGTCCTCTTGCCTCTCCTGTTCAATACTTATGTGAAGCCGCTGGGTGAGATCATCCGTAGCTTTGGGGTGGAATTCCATCAGTACGCTGATGACACTCAGTTGTACATTTCCACTCCGAGCCACCCCAATGATGCCGTGGAAGTGATGACCCGGTGTCTGGAAGCCGTGTGGATCTGGATGGGGAAGAACAGACTCAAGCTCAACCCCTCCAAGACTGAGTGGCTGTGGTTACCGGCGTCCCGATAT
>JANHFO010002205.1:20382-32815 GCA_032468095.1 Pareas carinatus | reverse complement strand
TAGATGGGAATCCAAGGTATGTATGAATTTTCAGTACTGTAGCTTTTATGGTTTCTGAGAAATAGCGGCAAGTCAGACGTCAGTGAGTGGGAAATGAGTGGGTTTTTGACAAATATATCTATAGATTTAACAGGGTTCTGTCAGACAAAGTGAGTGAACAAAGAATGCTAATAGTAGTTTGCTGATAGAATTCAATAGAGAGATACATGCCAGTTGCCAAGAATCTGAATTTTGATTATGTGACCGTGGGGATGCTACAACAGTTGTTAGTGTGAAAAATGTTCATGTCATTTTTTTCTGTGCCTTTGTAACTTTGAATGGTCACTAAACAAATGGTTGTAAGTTGAGGACTAGATGTATAACTTACACAAAATGCTAATCGGAGTTCTGAAAACAAAAAAAGAGCATGTGTAAGAGAGAGGCATATTACTAAGAATGAATCAATATCAATAGCCTGGAACTAGAAAAATAAATAGACTCCTTTTCAAAAAATACTAAACTATTCAGTGAAAATGACAAATGCTAAGGCCTCTTTACTTTCAATGAATAGAAGGCCATGAATTGCATCGCAGAATTTTGAAATAATTTGTTGATGGTGTGTGGTAGAATCTTTATATATTTCCTTTGGTAAATACTGGAAAACGGGTGAAGTGTCAGGTAACTAGAAAATTTAGTTATCTACTGTATGTGCATATATTCGAAAAGCAGGAAAAGACTAGTTAGCAAAACAGCAGATAATATAGGAGTTGATTTCTTAATATCTTGAAATAATATGTATTTACCAGAAGACAACATATATATATCAAGAGCAAATCTTGTCATGCTAATGTTATCTCATTTTTAATTGGATGGCTTGTTTAGTAATTGTGAGAATACCATAGATATAATATATATTGACTTTAAGACATTTGGTAAAATACTCCATGGTATTGTAGTTAATTGTGGGCCGAATGGAATAATAATAAAACTGGAATAAAGCTGGTTCAAAAATTGAATTCAATTGTTGTTTGAACACTGTTATCCAACTGGAATCAAATATTACAACTCTTCAATGCAAGTGACATAAAATTGAGTGGGATAAATGATAACTTAGAAAACAAAAAGATAAATTTAAAACAGTGTTGATTGGATAGAGAAATGGGACAAAAATAACAAAATTGTATTAAACTTAGAAAAATGCAAAGTCAAATGTACAGGTATAGGATAATAATACTTGTGAATTTGATCTTGGAATAATAATTAATTGCAAAGTGAATATTTATGCAGAATCAAGTGTCATTCCAGTCACAACTAACTAAGTAATGTGATATGTCTGTGAAAAAGGCACAATTGAGTATTGTGTCAATTTCTGGGCAAATTGCTTTCAAGATGATGCGAATAAACTGGAAAAGATTCAGATTGATAGGACTAGAAGGAACTGGGAATATTTAGCCTCCTGGAAATGAGGGAATATAGGAGCGCCCTGCAAATGCCAGAAAAAATTTCTCAGAAAATCAAGAACCTGTTTTCAAATATTTTAGAGTGCTGAACATGGAATAATGGATTTAAGTTAAGATAGGCAAATTCTACTTGAATGTTAGAAAAACTTTCTACCAGTAACAACAATTCAAGAATGGACCAAAATATCTACAGAAGTGGTATAGTTCCTTTCTCTGGATATGTACAGATTGAATGAAGATTATCCCTATCTGGGATGCTTTAATTGGGTTTCTTATAATAATCAGGGGATGAATTTACCAAGAAAACTAGCAAAATAATGTTCTATAGAATAATTGTCTATGATTCTAAAACTATATTTGATTAAATGAAAAATTAAAATTAAAGCCTAAGTTGACAGATATTCAGTATGTGGATTCTCCATTTCTTATTTAAAGCATTCTGGGAAATGATGCTGTGTAATGAGCTTTGCAATTGTTGGGATCTTAAAACCCATTGAAATGAATGAGACCTGGTTTTATGTCCTTTCTTTGGGGCACAAATCTTAATTCTCTTGCCCCTCAGGGACTCACAGGGCAATAGCCTTTTCTAATGGCGATTCATAATTTACTTTCCAGAAGCTGTGGAAGCACAATTTGCATAGTGTACTACAGCAGTTGTGCTACAACATTAACTTTTGGAGATCCTATTTGATAGCCCATTGTGAATTTTTTTTCAGAAAAATACTTGCTTTTGAAATGCAACTTCTTTCCTGAAGATTTTTTTGATTGAACTAGTCAAGTTAAAATAAATTATCTACATATAATATGCTTTATATGTTTTTATGCATGCAGTTCTTCGTGCCATTGTAGCCAGTGAGTTTTGTAATCATCTCTGGTGCTTTTGTTATCAGTGTTTTCTAAGAGTATTTTTCAACCACAACTTCCCATAGTAATTGAGTGATGATGTGCCCTTTCAAAATGACTGAAACATGTGGCATGAGGATCTATTAAAATATATTTTCTATGGAGCATCAGAATGTTGTAAAAAATAGGTTAACAAACTTTCATGAAACAAATTTAATTTGTGTTGTGTAGCTGGACCAGGCACCGAGGCCTTTCCTTTGCACCAGGTACTGACTATAGCCTCCCAACTGCAGGTAAAGAAAGCTGGCCCTGTCATGACAAATGTTTAATGTCAACGTTGATCAAGTAACTCTATTTATTTAAAATGACCTGATCCACATATTGCAATTCCTTGTGAGGCAAATTGTCCATGTTTTGGTAGAATTTGAAATAGACGTTTTTTATACTCCTTACCCCAGCTGTGTTACAAGAGATCAATTCCATTAGCTTTGCACCACCTGAGAATGCCAGCAAACTGTTTTTGTTTTTAATTTCTCATTAGTTTATCTATGACTCCATTTCTAACTTTTTTTTAAAGTGCTCTGATGAAAGGATGCCGGTGCCTGGAAATTGATTGCTGGGATGGACCCAACAATGATCCTGTTGTTTATCATGGATATACATTAACAAACAAAATAAGCTTTATGACCGTCGTCCAAGTGATCGACAAGTATGCCTTCGTGGTAGGTACATGTGTGACCTACATACCAGGTGTTTTAAGATACACTTAATTAATTATCCACATGCCTTCAGAGTTTGGATGATGAAAATTCAGTAGCATAAAACAAAAGGCACCTATTATATGGGCCATAAAGCAATTTGTTGGACAAAACCTTTTCTTTTCCTCTTAAAAATGAGCAGAACTAAATAAAAGCTCTGTCCTGCAACCGCCGTGGAAAGGAATAGATGAAAGAGGAGGGAAGAAATGGTCTCTTCACCACCAAGATAACTTTGTTCCTGTCACTAGTGCAGACAACCATATTGAAAGGAAAGAAAGCCCTTTATAGAAGAAGCACTATGAGCCACTTACTTGGGGCCAATTTAAGTATTTTTTGTTTCTTAATGAAAATTTCTGTAATTGCAATATTGTTTATTTTAGTTGTATGTATTTCCTATTTGTGCAATTAAGGAGGTTAATAACTTTGAAATTGCATTTTTAGGTCTCTGATTTTCCTGTGATATTGTCTCTGGAGAATCATTGTAGTCCTAAACAGCAGGAAGTTATGGTGGATTATCTAAGAAGTATTCTGGGTGACAAGCTGGTTACATTTACAATAGATGAGACCATGCCAACTGAATTACCTTCTCCTGAGGTAAGTGTGTGTGTGTGTGTGTGTGTGTGTGTGTGTGTGTCACTGTTGTATATAGGGACTTTACCATCTTTTATTCTGGATGGTGTTGCAGTGCTGCAGGCAGACTGAGTGTGCAATTTGTGGGTCCTTCTAGACTCAAAACTCATGCTAGAGGAGCAGGTGGCAGTATTTTAAGGGGAAACTGGATGTCTTTGTACTATATATTTCAACGATCTTGTTGAAATTAAAAGTAAAAGTATTATTGACATATTAATATCAACTTATTTTCATAGGCACTAAAATTCAAAATTATGATAAAAAATAAAAAAATTGGAACCCTTGAAGAAACACTTGGAAGGAAAAATGTGGAGAGTCATGGTCAAACAGGAGAATTTGAAGAGGAAGAAACAAGTGAAGACGAGTCAAACACTGAGCTAAAACGCCTTAACCAATCTCTGTTTAAGAAAAGACAAGCACTTTGGAAAAGTGCAGCTCCTCCCCGAAAAAAAATGAAAGTATGTATGAAATTAAATTTTCAAATAAAAATAGATCTTTCTTAATTGAATAATTCCCAGTTGAAGATCTTTCTAGATTCTCAAAGGTTAAGAAACTTATCAAAGGAAGATATTTGAACTTCAAAGTTGCTTTGTATGATGGATGTGCCATTAGAAACTTTGGTTGTTCAGTCGCTAAGTTGTGACTCTCAAGCAGGTTTGCTATTTTTCATTTACTACCGTGTTCTCCTGAAAATAAGACACTGTCTTATATTAATTTTTGCTCCCAAAGATGCATTAGGTCTTATTTTCAAGAGGTGTCTTATTTTTCCATGAAGAATTCTTCCCCCCCATTTTTTTCTTTTACCACTATTAATGCTTACTACTACGTCCACCGCTGCACTCTCTCTTCGGACGCCTCACCCTCAAAACGTTGAAATCTGGTCTTTGGCGGCCGATGTTCCGACCGCTTCGTGTCCACCCAGGCCGCCCAGAACCAGAAGTCTGAGACGTCACACTTCCTGTCTGCTCCAGCTGTGCTGGAGGGGAGGCCTTATTATCGGGGAGGCCTTATTTTGGGGGAATGCTTTATATTTCAGCGAGAGGCAAAACTGTAAATAGGTCTTATTTTTGGAGGATATCTTCCTTTCGAGAAAACACAGTAGAACTAAAGCAATATGCTTTTCTTAGGGCTATGGACTGTATATATGAAGAAGAATTCAAAGTTCAAGAAATGTTGGAAAATGTGTGTTATTGCTTAGTGATAAACTGTCAGGAATATACCACTTTGGATTCCAGATTCAAAACTTACTCTGTTCTGCATGTCTGCTATCTTTTAAGTTCAAGCAGGGCTTCTTATTATATTTACATTTTAGTCTATATCTAGTTTTGTATAAATAATGTCAGAAAATATTAATTATAATTAACTAATTGTGCTTCTTAAATCATTTATGGTTATAGCAGGATGATTGTTGGGCTTTAAATATTCCATTTTTTGTGCTGGAATGGAAAGTTGAATTCAAATAAATCCAGTCTCACAATATAATCTGTGTTTCAAGGTGAAGTCCATTGTAGAGGGATGGTGCAATATGAATAATATTTTTTTCTCCTTAAGGATTGTCCACGGAAATTATCTGAAATCATTGAATAAATGTTGATAGAATGATAAAAAGATAATTAAATCATTCTTCAATTATTGTCTCATTACTTGCAGCTAAGGAAAATAAAGATTGCCTTGGCACTGTCAGAACTGGTGATATATACCAAATCTCGGAAATTTTTAAGCTTTGAAGATTCAAGAGAAAATCAGTGTTTTTATGAAAATAATTCAATTGGTGAGGCAAAAGCCCAAAAGCTGGCAAAACTGAAAGGTAATTTTTTGCATTCAGACTAATAAAATAGATGGTGTTTGTGTTTTCTCTTGCATAGACATCAGAACAAAAATATATTTATTAAACAACTGGTTCTGGACTAGGAGGGCATGGAATGTTTCAAGTCTTTGTTCAGTTCTCACCATAGGTTCTGTTGTTTCATGGTGCCTAATTGGCTGCTACAATTTGCCTCTACTGGACTTTGGAAAGAAAGAAGTAAATAAGTGTTTCTTGTCCTTTTTTGTTCATTTTAAATAACTAAACATAAGTTATTAGTGCATAACTAATGTGATGCACTGCACAATGCACTGAACATTAGGTTCTTTCAGCCCAATTCAAAATGGAAACAATTCAGATATGGAAATTTTCCTTTCTTATGCCTCTTTCTGCGCCAAGTCCCTTGTCCAATTTTTATACCTAGAAAGTAGGTTATTATCACCTGCCTGCTGCTAACCCTGCCTAAAGTGCGCCTAAATTCAGGCAGAATATTTTAATTTCGGTTTTCTTCTGATCTAAAGCCAAAGCCAAAGCATTGAGCATGCAAGAAAGATAAGACTTCACATTATATTATGGATTTGTTTTATTAGACCTGTTTCTTAATTTAATTAGACGTGCTTATTAGAATTTGCTGGTACAGATGAGGAATGCAGTATGTTGTGGGCAAACTGTCTTACTTTTTTTTTTAAAAAAAAAGCGCGCTTAAACGGAGCATTTTATTTTGAGGAAAAATCATCCTAGGATTCCAAACTAGGATGTGCTCCTTATTGAAGTAATATCATCCTTGTCAAATTGTTTTCTGTTGTTGTAAATTTGCTTGTAGTGTTTAGCACCAATTGAGGCAAATAAAATGTCAGAGAGCTGCAATAGGAGCTCTTAGACTATGTTCTAGAGTGAAAACAAGTTGTTAGTTGCTTTGTCTTCAAATAAATATGACTATACATAATTATATATAAAAATAGTCTGAAGAATCCAGCATGAGAGATGTCTCTGATTGATTAGATGACCTCTATATTTGATTATGGTAACCTCTTGGAGGGATCATACTATAATCAATTAGAAATATCTAATAAAACTAAACATGTATTTGAGATGAATAAAATGTCTTCTTTTTAAGGATATTTGTTCAGGCAATATGTATTTATGCACTGTGTAGAGGTAAGCATACCTTTAAGTTTAAGCTGATTATATCACTTAACTATATTTAGATTTTAGATTATTTCATTATTTATGTTCAATTTTGGAAATGAAGGAGCAATTTTAAATATAAATATAAATAATACTTAACATAGCAAGGGCATGGATTGAAGGTTGCTAATCAGTTTGTGAATTACAAGTAGTAGTTTGGATTTACACCAATATTTTTGTTAAATCTGCTATTATTGGGTATCAAAATATTTTGATCATTTCCATACATTTATTTTTAGTTGTCCTATAAAACTAGCTATTTTTCATGCCTTTCAATAAATGCAGTTTTGCATTTGTCTCTTTATAGCAAATGAATTTGTTCAACATACTGTAAGATTTCTCACAAGAATATATCCTAGAGGAATCCGAACCAACTCTTCTAATTATAATCCTCAGGAATTTTGGAATGTTGGGTGTCACATGGGTAAGTGTTTTAAGATTATTGTTTCTTTTTGCTTATATTTTTTCTTCATATTCCATAGTAATTTAAATATATTTAAATTACTTTCCATTGATATGAAACAGCACTAAATATGAGTCTTCTAGCATTCTTCTATAACCAACACAAATTTAAAACGGGAAGGGAGGAAAGAAATCTGCGTGTAGAAAGGAGCAGTTTTGTGAATATACAACATAGAATAATAAATTTGGAAGGGACTTTGGAGATCTAGTGAACAGCCCCCCCCATGGAAGGAGATCCTATACTTTTCCTGATCAATATCTCTCCAGTCTCTTCTTGAAAACTTCCAGTGATGGAGCACCCATAACTTCCAGAGGTAAGACATTCTACTGATTAATAGTTCTCACTGTCCAGAAATTTCTTTTTAGTTCTAGGTTGGATCTGTCTTTAAAGATCTTCTATCCATTATTTCTTGGTGGTTTGGAAAATAAGTTGACTTCCTCTTCTCAGTGACACCCTTCAAGTACTGGAAAACTGCTATCATATCACCCCTAAGATAAAATCAGAGAATTTGCTAGCTTGTACCAGCTAAAAAGTGGCATAATTCTGCTCCCCAAATTGGGTCATTTTAGGAGGTTGTAGCAACTGTTGACAGACCTATAGTCAGTTTGAATGTGCCTTGTATGCAAAATTCCCTGTTTGTGCACTTGAACTTTCTAAATGCCTGGAATATTGGCAGCTCCTTTCTAAGTACTGTGATTCCCATGGTCATATTGTGATATGAATGGAGTGATTGGTCTTCTAACAACTAGTGTAGATCTTTCTCTCTTCCTTTAGAGATTATTGGAGGATTCCAGCACTAAAATCTAACTCCATATATTAGGTAATACCAGGAATAAGAATAGCTTTCTCAATTTGTCTTTAGAGTCTTCAGACTATGTTTCTGAAAGAACATGACTAGCACAGATATTTTGCCTAAGAAGACAACTTTCAGGCAGCCATTAGTCTTTACCTGTTTCATCCTAAGCTTTAAAGAGTCAATTTCTTAGATTCTTATATGAAGTTGCAAGAGTTCTATATTTAAAGTAACATTGCTGACCTCTCTCTGTGCAGATTTATTCTTTTCTTAGAAATGTATAGAGTAGAGAAAGGAATCTGTCTTTGTTCTTGCAGCTCTTCTCTTCTGTCTAGGCTCCATAGAGTTCACTTTTCACTTCACTTTGTAGTCTCTTCTGCCTTGTGGCAGATGAAAATCTAAGTATAGCTTCATAATGCATTGACTGCATATATAATGTGGTGAAACAAATTAGATTTGGAAGATCATACTTATCGTACTTTTATGAAAATTTGGCACCAGGACTACCTCTTCTTCTCCCCTCCCCCCATACAAACATACACACACATCGCTTTGGCAGTAGCAGTTATTTTTTTGCATAAACCACTATAAAGAAATGAAAAAGCACAGCTGAATTCAGGGAAACAGATAGGAATAACAGTGCAAGTAGCATTCGTTCAGTAGAGAAGTCTATAGCAGATTATGAGAACTACTGTACAGGTAGTTCTCGATTTAGGACCACAATTGATCCCAAAATGTCAGTTGATAAGTTAGTAAAATGGTTAAATGAATCTGGCTTCCCCATTAACTTTGCTTGTAAAAAAAATGCAAAGGGTGATCATGTGGACCCAGGACATTGTGACCATCATAAATATGAGTCAGTTGCCAAGGGTCTGAATTTTGATCACATGGCCATGGAGATGCTACAATGGTCAAAAGTGTGAAAAATGGACATAAATCACTTTTTCCAGTACCATAACTTTGAACGGTCATGAAATGAACTGTTGTAAGTTGAGAACTACTTGTATTTTGACTAAAGATTTATTTCTGGATATAATTACCTGGTTAATTACCTGGCAGGTCTTGTGATTGTTACCTGGGAGGAGTTTGACCCTGTGACTCTTGAGGACATGGACTCTCGCGGCTGAATGCGACCACATGTTTATTGGACCTGTGTCCCTCCTGGGTGTTACTGGCTTCCCGGGAGGTTACACGAGGCTGGCTCCAGGGAGTTGTTAATGCTTCTTTGCGTGAGGGATTCTTGCTGGCCGCCTTGAAAGAGGCAGTGTAAGACCCCTCCTCAAGAAGCCCTCCCTGGATCCGGCTGTTTTAGCTAATTATCGTCCTGTCTCCAACCTTTGCTTCTTGGCGAAGGTTGTTAAGAGTGTGGTGGCATGTCAGCTCCCGCGGCACCTGGAGGAAAATGTCTATCTGGATCTGCACCAGTCCGGCTTCAGATCTGAACACAGCACCTAAACGGCATTGGTCGATGATCTCTGGAGGGCCCGGGATAGGGGATGTTCCTCTATCCTGGTCCTGTTAGATCTCTCAGCGGCTTTTGAAACCATCGACCATGGTATTTTGCTGCGTTGGTTGGAGGGGCTGGGAGCGGGAGGTACTATGTTACGGTGGTTCTTCTCCTACCTCTCCAATTGGTCGCAGACGGTGTTGGCGGGGGGACAGAAGTTGACACCGAGGCGGCTCCTGTGTGGAGTGCCACAGGGGTTGGTCCTCTCGCCCCTCTTGTTCAACATCTATATGAAGCTGCTGGGGGAGATTATCCGTGGCTTTGGGGTGAAGTTCCATCAGTACGCTAATGATACTCAGCTGCACATCTCCACCCGAGGCCACCCCAATGATGCCGTGGAAGTGATGTCCCAGTGTCTTGAGGCCGTGCGGATCTGGAGGGGAGAAACCGGATCAGGCTAAACCCTTCCAAGACCAAGTGGCTGTGATTTCCGGTGTCCCGATATAGCCAGTTGTTTCCATCACTGGCTATTGGGGGCAATACATTGGCCCCCACGGAAAGGGCTCGCAACTTAGGCGCCCTCCTGGATACACGACTGTCTTTGGAAGAACATATGACGGCTGTGACCAGGGGGGCTTTTTATCAGGTTCGCCTGATCCGCCAGTTGCGTCCCTTTCTAGATCAGGATTCCCTACGCACAGTCACTCAAGCCCTCGTCATTTCCCGCTTGGACTACTGTAATGCTCTCTACATGGGACTCCCCTTGGTTCGCACCCGGAGACTTCAACTGGTCCAGAATGTGGCCGCGCGGGGAATTATGGGAGTGAGAAGTCGCTCCCATATTACCCCTCTCCTGCACGAGCTGCACTGGCTCCCGGTAGTCTTCCGGGTGCGCTTCAAAGTATTGGTTACTTTCTTCAAAGCGCTCCATGGCTTAGGACCTAGATATTTACAGGAATGCCTATTACCACCCATTTCCTCTCACCGTCCAGTGCGCTCCCACAGAGAGGGCCTCATCCGAGTGTCATTGGCCAAACAATGTCAGCTGACGACACCCAGAGGGAGAGCCTTCTCTGTGGCTGCTTCTACCATGTGGAACGAACTCCCCTCGGAGATACGCACGATTCCTGACCTCCGTGTATTTCGTCATGCCCTCAAAACCCATCTATTGGTTCAGGCCGGTCTTTCCTTGTTTCTCATCTTCCCCTCATTGGAATTTGGCTTTTATTAATTATAAGTCTTGGGGTTTAGATTTTTAAATTTTAATGTTTTCAAATTATTATTGGCCTTTATACAATATTTTATTTTATTCTGGTTTTAGTTTTTGTATTTATGTATTTTAATGGCTGTTCACTGCTCCGAGTCCTTCAGGAGGAGGGTGGTATATAAATTCAATAAAATAAAATAAAATAAAATTAATTCTGCTGTTAGGTTTAGGTAAGGGGAAGAAATGATACAGCATATATTTTGAATTAAAAAAGCCTAGAATTTAATATTTAGCAATTTTATGAAGATCTGGAAAACAATAGAACTGTTATTAGTATAATACTAATCTGACTGGACCAACAACTTTTGATATAATGGCGCTTTTCACAAATTCAGGAAAATATGTTAATATACAGCAGGTGTGTCAAACTCAATTTCATTGTGGCCTGCTGCCACCACCTCCACGTGCCGCCCCCACCACTGCCCCCCTGCAACTGCTGCCGCCCCAGGGGAGTGCCCCTTTCACCTCCAGGGCGGCCCTACGGGCCAGATCCAAGGAAACCATGGGCCAAATCTGACCAATGAGCCTTGAGTTTGACACCCTTGATATACGGTATATTTCATCGGCATTTCATTTCTGAGCAGCAAGCCTAGGGGCTGCAGGACCTTTTGGGGTTCCATTTCTTTGAAACAAGGTCATTGAAGATTGATGCCTTTTAGTGATAGTTACATATATACTCAGATGTGCAAGTAGAGCATAAAAACTTCAAATTATTAGCATTCTGGTAGATTTTTGTTATACCCCATTTGATTTCTAAGGAATCCTACAACATGCCACAAAGGATGCTGCTCTTTCAGTCTCTTTCCTTTAATCATTGGCTAGTGGCATATGTATCTAGTTTGACTCTTTAATATGTATACAGAGAAAGCATAATGAGAAAGCACTTGTTGTTATTACAGGATCGCTTATAAGAACATAAGCAGCCTTTTTGTCCATTGAATGTCTGGTGGCATCCTCATAGGTAAAATTACTGATAGATATAGACA
Organism: Pareas carinatus; assembly: GCA_032468095.1. Classification (NCBI taxonomy): domain Eukaryota; kingdom Metazoa; phylum Chordata; class Lepidosauria; order Squamata; family Pareidae; genus Pareas; species Pareas carinatus. Next base: position 21,197 of record JANHFO010002205.1, on the reverse strand, counting down.
TAGAAAGTCTTCTCAAAAATTATATAATTTTTTTTCCTGAAAAAGTTATAAAATTCCTCTCAAAATCTCCTTACAGGAATTTGTCAGCTGTTTATTTGTTTGCTTGCTTATTCATCTATTCATTCAACTTAGTTCCCCACTCATTCACCAAGCAACTCTAGACACTTCAGACAATTATCTTAGAGCAGTTGCAGGCAATCTATATTCTATGAGCCATGTAGAACCATGTTTTTGTTTGCTTGTTTGTTAATTTAAAGGTCCATCTCATCAGTGATGGACAGAATCCATTTTTCAGCAGAAAACAAACCATCTTGTAGAATTAACTTAAAGCTTTGTGTAGTGTTGGTGTGTCATATATGCTATCATAAAGGCTCTCAGTCTTTTAGGGGATTGTTGCTGTTTCAGCATTGCAGACCATTGACAACCTTGCCAGGTAGATCAGAACAAAAAAATTCAATTCCACAGGAAGACTGAGAATAGTGATAATAACAGAATCTAGTAAGTCTAATTGTGAGGTAATTCTTCCTACATATTACAATAAAACATTTCATTAGAGAGGTGTCTATCAGAGTTGCTTTCAAATATTATATGTTTGTTGTGTGCTTAAACTATGTTTCACTCCCTGTTGTCTCAAAGATCTTGGCTATCTCTAAGTAATCTCTCTAAGGTTGCTGTCTACAATCACACATTGATAATTTAAAATTTGGATTATTTTTTGTGCTTTATGTGGTGCCAATGTTACTTCGCTGCCTTGATCGCGTCCGCTGATAACCGCCCTGCGGCCTTGTTTGGGGTGGCTCGTTCCCTTCTCCATC